>ML808941.1:205722-228490 GCA_009831015.1 Picea engelmannii | reverse complement strand
CTTTTGAACAGAACTTGGCTTCTTTCCACTCTCCTTTTCTTTGATAGTCTCCAATGGACATTCTTTTGTTGCACCTTCCACCACACACAAACTGTTATTTTAAAAACCTTTGGACTCTTCCCTAGATGTCTCTTGCATCACTTCCTCACAATTATGAGCACCTATGAAACTCATTCCAAGAGATATATTGATCTCTCCTAGCCTCAGATTACAACACTGGGGATCTTCTTCTTCCTTCAAGAGTTCCTTCCCACTCATGAGAAATATGCTCGAACTAGCCTCCTCTTTGACTCCCTTATCTTCTAGTGGAAACAAGATATGCTTACACCCATTTTTCTCAAGGGTATAAGTATTCTTTCTCCCATCATGTATTTCATTCCTGTCATATTTCTACGGTCTCCACAATAGAACATGACAAACATCCATGGGTATGGCATCACATAAAACTTCATCCTTATAACTACCTATTTTAAACTCAACTTTACACTGTCTGCTTACCATGACTCGATTTCCTTTCTGCAACCACGACACCTTGTACGTTCTCGGATGTGTTATCATCTCCAACTTTAGCTTTTCCACCATCTCCGTGGATACCAAGTTGTCAGTGCTCTCACTTTCTATGATCACCTTGCATGATTTGTCTCTAGTATTGCAAGCAATTCTAAATAAATTGTTTCTCTGGACTAGTTCTTGTACCTCTTTTTCTAGATTTATGAGATCTTTCCTCATTATGAGTGATCTTCCTTCTTCATCCTCTTATGCTTTCATCTCTGTCTCCACATTCCTTTGTCGTACCTCAAAATGTGAGCTTCTCTAACTCTTGTATTCTTCTTTTCAAGACATTCCCAAAACATGTGCCATGTTTTCCCACAAGAATAAGACTTCACTTCTCCTCCTCTGCCTCTTCCTCTACCTCATTTAAAAGGATTTCTTCTTCTAGAGTATTCTCCTCTAGAATTTCCTCCTCTCTTTGTCTAATTGTTAAATCCTCTAGCTTCTTTACTAAATTTCTATAACTTCTCTCTGGTGGTTCCTTCTCCTCTGTCAACATTCTTTCCCCTGTTCCTCTAACTCCGCTTCCTTGCCAATTTTTCTTTTTCCTTCAAGGATACCTGATAGGCATATTATACAATCCTCATTGTTATCATACTAATCTCGTATTGGATTTCATACCTTAATCCATTTATATATCTAGCAACTTTCTCTTCATCATTCTCCCCGTGTCCTGCTCTTATATTCAACTTATAGAATTATTTTGTATACTCCTTCACTTAAAAACATGTATGTCTCAGATTCTGCAACCTTCTGAACATATTCAAATGATAATCCTTGTGTATGAATTTATTCTTGAGCTTAGCTACCATTCTATCCCAACTATTAATCTTGGACTTACCTTTTCTCCTTATGTCAGCTTGCAACTCGTCCAACCATAAAGTTGAATGTCCCTTCAATCTGGTCACTGCATGCTTTACTTTCTTCTCATCATCAATATACTCATAGTCAAAGTACTTGTCTAAAGCACTTATCCAGTCAAGCAATTCTTCTACATTCAAATTACATTCATACATCGGGACTTCCATCTTTTCTCTGGTTCCCAACTTGACAACATCTCTCAACAATCGCTCCCCTGTTGCTTTTTCTCCTACAACTTCTTCTGCTTATATATCTTCACTTTCAACTTCATTGACATCAACAGCCTCTGGTGCTCTCCTTTGTGTTGTTTCCATGGCATCCAAACTTGCAAGAAGTTGTCTCATTTCCTCCACCATAGCTGCATTGACCACATGTCTCTCCCTGCATCTCCTTGGTGACATGATTTTAAATATTTCTTCTCACAAGGATTATTCTTACTCTAATACCACTTAATGGTATCAGGCAAAAATCTTGTCTATGCTCTGATACCACTTGATGAAAACCCCACCCCTCCTCGGGGTTCGCATGACCTCTCAGTCTAGGATTGATTTACACAGGAGCCAAAGTGGCTCTTGGGTCCCCAAAGAACCCTTAGAATCCTATCCACATGTCTTTTCTCCCTTAATTGTGTTAAAATTCGGGTTCGCGAGGGTCCTTTCACTGGGCCAAAATATGGGGCTTAAAATTTTGAAAGCGACAACTTCGACGTTCTAGAGCTTTGGGCTTCAAGATTTTTTCCATCAACACCTTCCAAAACCTATGAACACCAAACTGGTGAATTCTTGCACTCGCGCTTTGGAACTTCGGGCTTCAAGAGATTTTACGACACAATACTCAATATCCTTTGAACGCTGAATTGGAGAATTCCAGGAGGGTTCACAGATCAACAGTTCACACTTCTCCAACAACCAATGGTTGTAATCAACTTCGGTACTCCGAGCTTTGGGGGTTCTGAGACTCCAACACATGTTGCCTCCTAAATTTCTGAATGTTTGACTTCCAGACACTCGCTAATATGCTGACACATTTCCCCAACAACGGGCAGTTAGGATTAACTCCGAGCTTCGGGAGATTTAGAAATTTTCTCGCCTGAACACTTTTCACCCACGATCCTCCGGATCGTTGAATTTTCAAACTGTCGTGAGATCTACGGCTCACGCTCACCTTCGTGTAGATCCAATAGTTGGGATCTGATTTCTCCACAAAACTCCTCCTCTTGTTCCGAGCTTGATCCGACATCCTAGATCTATGATCGACCAATCCAACGACTGACACTCTTCTCGATGATCTACAACATGGAGCCACTCCGAGACTTCGATACTTATGCCTTCTTTACACCAAACACTTAAAAATTGTCGAAGCAACGAAGTCCGAAGGACTTCGGTGCTTAATGACCACGCTCCTTCCCCATATCTGATGGTTGTAATGGATCTTGATTCCTCCTGAATAGATCTCGCATGTTCTCTTTCTTACAAAGAGATTTATCCTTCGTCAGGGGACTTACTCCCACTATTGCTCCTTGAGCTTCATCACTAGAAGGACTTAGACTCAGGCGCACACCTTGCGCTTCCCTCCTGAGCTTGGGAATTCTTCAACTTCAAAGGGGGTCGGCCCTTTGTTCCTCAAGAATATTTCTTATGCCCTCCTGGCACTCTGCATTATTCCTCCTAAGATAGAGACTTACAACAAGTTCTGTTGCGCACTTCTTGTGCTTGCTTTGTAGTCTGAAACTTTAGAAAGTTCTCACCTTCAACACTCCTTGCATAGGCATTGTGCACTCCTTGCACTGGTTTCACCTTTGAGATTTTATACTCTTTCAAGTATAGGCACACCCCTTGCGCTCGCTCCGTGTAAACTTATGCAATCTCTCATGAGCTTCTGAACCTATAACAGGTTGGCCACCACACTCCTTGTGTGGACACTTTGCACTCCTTGCACCAATATTTCAGAAGAGAAACAATTGAAACTTAAATAAACATTAAGGATTTATTCAACCATCCATTTAGATACACACACACACATAAAACACAGATATAATTAAGACAACATTTACCTAGTTACTAAAAGACAAGCATGCTCAGAAATATGAAGGCAATTCTCTCTTCTTATATATTCCTTCAACAAATATTTACAAGGAGTTTGACAACTCTCTACAGCTCTTAGTTTCTTCTTTCAACAACTATTAACAACCTCATTTGGGCATAGATTACATTGATTTATACATAAAGGGGCTTCTCGAGCCTTCCCTCCATACTATCTTAGTGCTTTCATATCACAATTAAAAGCATCCCACTACTAGGCGTATTACAATAAATGAAATATTACAATCTAAATATGAGTCGACGCTCTAAATGTGTACAATCCTACAAACATTAAAAGAAAATATAATCTCCTGGAGAAAATACAATTGCTCAACTTCAAGATCTCATGGGATCTTTAATTACAAGGCTTTCAAAATGTAAAGTGACGCACCCTCCTTGGAATCCAAACTAGTTAAGTGCCTTGCGATGGACGCTAAGTCATTTTCCACCTTGCCTCATTAATGATGATGGTGATGTTCCTGCATCAAAATTTCCCCTCTTTTATGAGAAAAATTACTTAGCATTGAGAATAGAGATGAAAGAGTATTTGAAAACAAAAGGAGGAGGTGTTTAGAACACAATTGTTGGTGGATCAGTTCTCTCAAAGAATCAGACAAAAGGTGCAGCCCAAAAGGAAGCAAAAAAGAAAAAATCAGTAGCATTTGAGACCATCTTGAATGGACTCTCAGGTTCTGTCAAGGAAAGCATAGTGTTAGTGTAAATGTGTCGAACCTGCAAAGAATAGATCTAGTTGGGAATTGACATACACAGTTGCAGAGACAATAGAATAAAAGAGAAGCAGGAGAGAAAGAATGGAAGAATTCTCATTAACCAAATGAATGAATGATAATTTACACATGATATACTATGTATAACTCATCCACTCAAAGGGGTAACAACAAAGGTTACAAAGGTGTTCAACTAGGAGAAACCTCTTGTATTCCCTGTTTGTATACTTCTCCTACCACAAATTTACCCATTGAATGATAGATCATTTTTTCAGTTATAGGCATTAGAACACATCTCTACTCTAGAAAAAAAATTGCTCTAAAATATATGCTCAAGAAAATGCTTTGATACCACTTTTTTTTATTATTATTAAATTGAAAAATGTACAGCAGAAATAATATACTTTGTCGATATTTGCATTGCATTGCTCAAATTGTGATTTTGATATTTAAACAAATTCAAAGACCCAAAATTAATCCAAGATCACAATTTACAATTGCTAACATTGCAATTTTACATCCAACTAAAAAATCTAACCAAATTTTGATCGGTTTAAAAAATAAAAACCACTGAAATAACAAACCATCACTGTATCTCACAATTAACCTTCATACGTAGCAACATATATCTATCTATCCCCTCCCCTCCATATGGGCCAACATTGACTTTGCTCCATGGATGGAATCTACAATCGAAAGGTTTGAATCTGCTGAATCTATTATTTTAGTGGATACGAAGGAAATGGCTACCAAAGAAAACAAATAAATGGTCAAAAACGAGACAAAATTGCCCACATGGCCGCAAGGTTTGAACTTACAATGACATCGCTTATTAGATACTTTGTGGTACAGTCACATAAACATTCATAAGAAACCAAACAACCCCCAGAACAGAAAAATTATATTAGAAAAATTATATTAATAAATATGAAGATACACTTGTTTTATATAATTCTTGGAAGACAGGACTCCATTAAAGAGCTCATCCTTCCATGATAATAATTTATATAAGTAAATACAATAGTTAAACTCCTAAGACTTCCTCCGAGAGATGAGCGTCCAGGTCTTCAGCTGTGTACTTAATAGACATCTCAGAGTGTCTCACACTTTGAGAATAGCTCCTGAAACGACCGGAGAAGGACCGATAGGCCGGTATCATCTTCTCTGCGATCGAAATCCTAAGCTCGTCCTGGCGCTGCAAATCTGGCATCATCCAGGACCTTGTGTGACACTCCACTCGAATTGAGCATCTTTGAGTTTATCTAAGAGTTTGTCAATGATCGGAATGAGGAACTTATCTTTGGTTATTCTTTTGTTGAGAAATCGAAAGTCAAGACACATGTGTCAAGTGCCTTGTTTTTTTGGAGGACCATGACAATTGTTGATGAATAAGGACTAATACTAAGGTAGATGACACCAATATCTAGCAACTTATGAAATATCTTTTTTATTTCATTGTTTTGGGAAAATGGGTGGTGATAAAGACATATATTGGGTGGAAGGCTACTTGGTATGAGCAGAATAGAATGATTATGTGCATCTTTGGAGGGTGGGAGGTCTTAGGGAGTTTCAAAGATTCATTAGTGTTTGACCAAGACTAATTGTATGTGAGGATGGATGGGTTGAAAAGGTGTCTCAAAGGTTTGAATGACATGGAATTGGGAAACAATGCCTAGATGTCCTTTTTAATAATGTTTTCACACTGTGTGAGTTGATGATCTTTGGAGAATCAATTGTGATTCCTTTGAAACTATAGCGATCCATCATCTGCTAGAAACTTATGTATAACTCACGAAAATACATGGTGATGATACCTAATGTCTATAATCATTCAATATCCAAAACATTGTCACAACCACCCATTTCAATAGAAAACATGTGGGTTTTCAAGGAATAATCACCCATTTGATGTCGTACATTTTCACAATGACTTCCACATTTCTTGGAACCTCCATGAGCAATCGTGATTTATAAGTTTTTCACAACATGGATATAACTGTGTGTTTATTGGACTACCCATCAGTGAATGAAGTTATGGGTTCTTCCACTGTCAATTAAGATAATTAATTTGCGATGTTTGATGTAGACAATTAATTTGAGGGTTTGGGGAGCTTAAATAATAGCAAGGCAAGCAAGCAGATCTAGGGTTCCACATCCTGCTGAGTAGAGGCGGGAATGTCTTCAATGGTCGAAGCCAAATGCTCCTGACGTATAGCTTCATCTTCATCATATGAAATGGCCACAAAGTGTTTTTTTTCATTACATTTATGCCTGGGAAAATATTTCACATCATAGTAGTAGAGACCTTTAAGTTGTCACTTCAAAATTTCAACATGGGTTAACTTGTGGATCTTGAGGGGTGGAAAAGAAGAGGAGGGACTGGTGGGACACGGATTGAGAATAAATGATGATTTTTTTATCAGGTAATTCACTGCCTTTTGGGATTCCCTATCTCTTTGAGAGGATTTTAACCAAGTAGTAAGATGAGCCATTAAGACTTGGGCACATATCTAATATTTTAAACCACTAATAAAACATTCCCTAAAAAAGATATTCAGGTGACCCAAATAATGAGTGTCTATTTCAAAGCGTTCATAGAAGTCTAAGACGAATTATGTCCATGAAATATAACCCTAGTATGAGTTCATTACCACCATTGCGAATGCTCAAGATATAAACATAAGACACCTAGACAAAGTTTCATTAAGTCATCGGTGATCCATGCAAGAAAAAATAATGTTCCATCTGAATGACCCAACCTCTAGGATTAGAACCATCAAATTTGTTGAAATCCACTTTAGGGAGTCAATGCCATGTTTGATAATAGAGTCAATGCCATGTTAGAACCATCACTTCTAACGACTGATATCCTTGACGCGGCTGCTAATATTCTCGAGGTTTATGGCAGGAGCCTATGTTTTAATCGGTAGCTCTGCTTATTTTTCATTCTTCCTCGACAACAAAATTTCTATATAAAATGTATTTTAATTATGTACAGTAGCTGAAAGACTTATATTCCTTGGATTTTTAATTATCTATATCAGTATGACTGAATCTCGGCCTTGGATTTTTAATTCTCTATATCACATTACTTACTGAATTTCGGCAATCCTGGTCTCCAACGGGCATGGAGCAAATTCAACGGTTGACTTTGTTTGCTTCATTCACGAAATCTGCAATCGAAATCCAGTTAAGTTCGGGTTTGAATCTCTGAATATGTTATACGAAGGACATGGCTACCAAACAAAGTAAATAAATGGTCATTGTAAAAAGCAACACAAAATTGTATAAACATCCCCAATTATATATATATAATTTTGTATATATATATATATTGTCCAGAATAGCGGGAAAGGTAGTTAGAGAGGATTCGATTGCGATGATTTTCAGATAAAAGAGATAGGTTCTTTGAAATTTGAAGCTACAATACTCACTAAATACGGGGACTTGGCTAAAAGTATCTTATTCCTAACGGCTATGGATTATTTGTGTTTTTAATTCATAATGATTAGAACATGATT
This sequence comes from Picea engelmannii, assembly GCA_009831015.1. NCBI lineage: Eukaryota > Viridiplantae > Streptophyta > Pinopsida > Pinales > Pinaceae > Picea > Picea engelmannii. Next base: position 220,747 of record ML808941.1, on the reverse strand, counting down.
CAACTGCATCCACTCTCCTTTGATGGGTTAGGTTGGTAATTGATTAGTGTATTTCTAGTTCTTTATTCTATCTTGTAATATATACACATTGCACATTAAAGGTCAATGTGTTTTTTTAATGTACTTTTAAAATGCACATTAGAGGTTAATGTGTTTTTTTATGTACTTTTAAAATGTGCTTTAGCTTAAGATAAGGTCAATTTTTAATATTTTTACCCATAAACAATATAATTATATAAGTCTGCTTCCAAAATCAAAGTAAACTAAAATTAGTGAATTTTTATATTACAAGATCCATACTAATTCTTATCATATTTCAAATAATTAAGTTCCCACTTTCTTCTTCTTGTAATATGAATTGTAAATAAATACGTAATATATAAATGTCCTCTTCCTATAATATAAATTGTGGTTTAATGCAAATGCAAATATTTTTGTTTTTGTATTATTAATTTTGAGCTAATGCAAATTAAAATGTATTGTTTTTAATATGAATTGTGAATGATTGCGAAATCTAAATGACATGCCTTTTTACTCCAGAGATGTTTTAGGAGATCTAACGAAAATTGCATCTACCCTTGTAAACTTAGATTTTTTCTTGATATTTGATGTATCTTTTGCTTATTTTTTTAACATTAATAATGTCGTATTAGTCCCTACCGAGGGCAGGGCACTGCAGGGACTATAGTGATGAGTATTAATATCTTATTAGTCCCTACCTAGGGCAGGGCAGGGCAGGGCACTGCACGGACTATAGTGATGAGTTGATAGTTTGTTTTGTATAAGTTTCTTGTTGACTTTTCGATATCTCCATTTTAACAAAGTTCATTTCTATAATTTTGATTTTCCAAATTAGTTGAAACGTAAAATCTTGTTTCTCCCTGTTTCGGCATTATTTCCGCACCGATTACATAGTTCTCAGTACTAGGATATTTATGTATTATTTTAATACATTTTTCATCGATAATTGGCGAATCTGACAAGCATCATTTGATATTTGACATTTGACAGGAACTGAGATTACAGTCTGCAGTGGATGACTCCTTAACGCTGCAGTCAATGTATGGCATTGCAGAGGCTACAATCGATGATGTCTCTTCTTAGCAATCTGGCAACCTACATGCATTTCTGAGCAACGTGGAAACCTACATACATATTTTGAGCAATAATTCATTCCTTCACTGCAACCGCTCCTCATCTTGACATCTGAAGAAATAATTTCCTTCACCTCAACTACTCTTGCACCTCAAACACTCTTGGAAAGTTTAGGTATCGTTTTTAATCTCATTGTTATTCTTGTAGCACAAATATTAGTTGTTATTCTTGCAACACAAATATTATAGATGAATATCATACTATAATATAATTTCATGTAAAGACAATTCAAGAAGGGCACAATGTATGCATGGCTTGGCAAATTCGCAGTGTTAGCGCTGGAAGTCACTCCTAGATTGCTTACAGGAGCAGAGCCCGACGCCCATCAGTTTTATGTCACGATGTTGTAATGGGTGATCAAATGGGTAGAGACTGGGGAAGATATCACTCAAACTCAGGGACTGGGTCTGGTATGTAAGGAACAAAGGAGGTCTTGATCTAACTTCAGTCAATGGGTTGATTAAAAGGTGAACAGGTGGAAGACATAGTAAGAAAAGTGAACAAACTACTCTGGGCAACAGGCTTCAGCAGTTTACAGAAGAAAGACTCTGAATGCAAGATCCTCTTAGTTCAAGGTATTAAGAAACTGAAAGGGGAACTTGACTGGATTCTCCAATTCCAAGTTGTTCAACGATAAGAAAAACACAGGGACCGATTAGAAACAATGCGACTGTTACAGTGATCCAATTCAACATCATCCTATAACAGCTACAATTCGACTGGATTCTCCAATTCCGAGCCGTTCTAACACAGTGTAAACAAAGACGTGAAAGAAACTGACATTCATAAGACAAGAAGTCTCAAAAGTCCATGAATAACCAAAACACAGTGCTTCATTAAAGTTTTTACAACCGGGAGCTCTACTCAACCATCGATTCATTACAAAATACAAAGACTGAGCTTATATACACAGAGAAAATCGCCTAACAGAGCTGTCCTCAGTCATCCAAGGCTTGGCGTCCCCTCAGCCAAATTCGGACGGATATTCTTTGTCAGACGCCACCTTAACTGCGCATGGCTCCTGCAGGGGGAGTAGCTGAGTCAGTAAATGTCGAGTTAGCGTGTGCAGACCTCCTCCGGCTAGTCGAGAACTCGACATGGCCTCTCTGGACAAATGGGTACACAGGACCTTCTCGAGCAGACCGTTGGCCAGGCTCTCATATCTTGCACTTAATGCATGAAGAGAGGTTTCAACCACTCTTTCCTACCTTCATTTACTTCAAGCGAAAACTAGGCTCGAGGCTGAATCAAATGGCGCATGGAGATCACGATGATCCCTTTGGCGATTAGACTTGACGCCTTTAGCCTCTTTTTTCACAGCTCCTTTCTTTCCCAAGTGCCCATGGGCTATGACCCTGAGTCAATTCCCAAAGCGCTTTCGACGTTCGTGAATAGAAGGAGTTAATCCTTGCTCATTCATAGTGGCGATGAGCAAAACGCCGAGATGGCTTAATCGGGCGCCACGCGTCTCTCTCAGATCTAACGGTCCTGAACTTACTTGGTGATGTTGTGGGCCCCGGTCCTGGACACTCCCGGCACCTCGCGCATCGGGGATATGATGGGGCTATTTTTTGCGCCTTGAAAACGCGATGGGTGAAAAGGCGAGGAGCCTAATCGTGCGCCAGGTGTCTCCTGTGGATGAACGGCTGAGGCTGCTTCGTGATACTGCAGGCCCGACTCTGGGCGCTTTCGACAATTCGGGGTTCGAGGTTTCGTGGTGCGAGATGACAAGGGATTTTCACCTATCGAATTCCCAAATGCCGATATGCCGACCAGATCTCGCACTATGTGTCGCTGGATCGGATGACCCAGATTTAGTCTTGAAATACAGGCGCTTTCTCTGACGCTATATACCGGTTAACTTGGTAGCCCCGAAATCCCGATGACCGTTGATCTGTTCTCATGGATGAATCTGGACCGTCGACAACATAACTTCGCCCCCTTATGTGCTTGGAAGCCTTAAAACGAAATTTTTCCATGCTGCTCTCGGACGCTTCTCGTGCATCTTGCAAACCCGAATACTCGTGTGCCTGGGACAAGAAATGTCGCTAACACGCAGCATCAAATGGAAGTGGGATTAGTTCTGAGCCAGTTGTTCAAGATGAGAAGTGAGAGATAAATGATCAAGTGAGGAAAAAGAATGATCAGTGGCCATACGTTCATGGTATTGAACATCCATGGCTAGTGAACCTAGCATAGTCTAGTCCTCTAGTTGCTGCTCCGCATCCAGAAAACAGTCCTGGAGATTTGTGGTAACTGTCCTGTAATTTTCATCATCCCTGCCTGCATCAAGGATTATGCCACCCCTTCTGGTGTTGGAGGCCCATTAGGGTTGACTCAAGCCTCCACTTCTAAAAAAATTATCAGCATCTTCTCTTTTATCTTTTGGTGAATTTTCTGGACAATTCTACACCTAAGGAAATTTTGTTCAACTCCAACAAACAAGATTCCAAATTACATGGCCTGTACTGGATGATTGTCAATCTTGTGTAGCCACCGGAGGACAATGTTAGTTTGTTGATTTTTATTTTCATTCTTATTATTATATTTGTATTTGTAGATTTGGTGATGTTCGCTAGAGGAATTGCTTTGGTGAGAATCTCCAAAACTTATTATTTTGACCATACTATCTTTGGCAATTTCTATCTACTTTACATTATCTGACTCAGTGGTTTATGTTTCCTCCCATGAAGGAATCACAATTGAAAATGGGAGACATGTAGGAGTTATGGAAGGTAAATTGTTTATCTTTAATATCGATGTATTCATTAAGAATACATATCTTTTAGAATCCATATTCTCATGACCTTGTTCAACATTATTTGCAGCGATGTTTTTTACAGTGTGGTGCTTTTATCACAGTATTGGTTTCTTGCATAGTGTTTCGTCATCGAGGTTGTTGTACGAGAACTGCTAGTGATGAGGAGCAGACCATTCTAGAGTTTATGGACCCTATCGAATCTAGGCCTCTCTCCGTCAAGAATTTCTTACATTATTATTCTTCACTGGTGCCTACCACATATTCTTATGCACATATTAGACCTTACACAAACAATTTAATGGACCAGCTTGGAAAATGAGGTTTTGGAACCGTTTATAAACGGAAGCGTCCCAGGGGACCTCGAATAGCTATCAAGATTTTGGATTAATCGAAACCTAGTGAACAACAATTCATTGCGGAAGTAGATATAGTGGGGAGGAACTATCATGTGAACCTGGTGCGCCTTTTGGGTTATTTCTCTGAGGGATCAAAATAGATCTGGTATATGAATACATGGTCGACAAATATGCCCATGGAGATCTTGAAAATCAGTTGGATTGAAACGGTTGTATTCTGTTGCACTTAGTACATCTCGTGGTATTTCATACCTACACGAAGACTACAAAAATAAAATCTTACATTATGATATAAAGCCTCATAATGTTGTCCTTGATGCCATTTTTTTTTCCCAAAGTTGTAGATTTTCATCTAGACAAAATTTCCAGAGGAAAGTCACATCTCCATGGCTCATGGAGGAACACTGGGTTACGCTGCCCCAGAGATGTGGTCAAGAATATATGGACCTGTCGCTGATCGATGTGATGTTTACAGTTATGGCATGTTGATTATGGAGATGGTAAGCAGGAGAAAGAACATTGACTTTGGAAATAAAGAAAGTAGATCTAGAAAATTCTTTTATCCCGAATGGGAATTTAAACAGGTGGAGAAGGGTGAATTTGGGAATTTGAGAAAGGGAAATATGTCAGCAGAAGAGCAAGTCATAGCAAAAAAAAAATAAGCTTAGTGGGACTCTGGTGTATTCAGTTCCATGCATCTCGTCGTCCCTGAATGGATAAAGTCATCCAAATGTTAGAACGAGACGAGGACATTATACCTCCTCCATTTCTATTCCCCGTAAATGACACACCGCCAGTTATGGAGTTATCTTTGTCTGACCAATATTCTTCCTGTTGTACTTAGAGGTTGAAACGAATTCGGCCTTTAATATTATTCGTACTGGGTTAAAAATTAAAAATCCAGGTCTCCAGGCTCTGTTTATTAATGCATTATGGAACCTCTGGTACTTTGTTCATCGGTGTTTCATCCCATAAACTTTGTCGTCCATTTTACGGAATAATCCCATATCCAATCTCACGTGGAAAATCATTTCTCAATAAATACCACGCTAGTTGTGACGTTTCCAAACGACCATGGTAAATTCCAGAGCAGGAGCAGGGCTGTCAAGAAATGACCAAATCCACTCGAGTGGTGAGTACGTTGTGAATTACCAAGGTGAAGTAAAGAATGAGATCATGAGCGTTCTATACCACGAATTCACCAACTTATGGCAATGGAATGGTAACGACATTGCGTCGTTGGGGTTGACCATAGCTCAACATCCATGTGAAATTTCAAAAGATTAAAAGCATAATGCATTAAGACCAGTACTTCCATTGGAAAATCCATCATGGCAATATTGGATGATGAAATTCATTCTAAGAAATAGAAAAACAATGTTACATCAGATTGATAGTTGGAAGATAGAATAAGCAACTATGAGGAAGTTCCATGTTAATTGCTTCTAACGCAACTGCCACAAATATAAAAAATCCTCTTGAAATGACAAACTGTATATATAACAAAGTCTTCAATAAAATATCATTAAATTGTATGGCATGAAATCTTTATAGTTCACATATCTATACTATCAATCACATATTTATACTATCCTACGTGTGATATCTATACTATCCTACCCTACGGGACTTTACCCTTACCCATTGAAGTCATTAACAACTTGTTCTCTCAACACTTATTCAATTCGACAGGGACTACGTTATCACTTGGTCTTGTTTTTTTCAATATATATATAAGAAACTTGTAATATATATATATATATATATATATATTTTCAATATATATAAAAAACTTATAATATATATATATATAAAACTTGTAAGAAAATATACTTATCAATTCGACAAGGACTACGCTACCACTTAGTATTTTTTTGCAATATATATATGAAACTTGTAAGGAAATATACTTATCACATAAGATTTGTGTTCATATTCATAAAATATACAATACATTTTAACACTAAACATTGGACTAGTGTTTCTTTGTACGCTTAAGGGGACATTGCTTGCATTGTTGCATTATGGTCATTTGATGTCTATTATGTTTATTAATGTATTGTTTCTTTCATTTGATACACATATAATATAAAAGAGAGATAAATAGAGGAGCAACATTCATGTGCATTTTTCATGCAATATGGTCATTTGATGTCTATTATGTTTATTAATGTTTTGTTTTCTACATTTGATACATATATAATATAAAATAAAAGAAAGATAAATAGAGGAGCAACATTCATGTGCATTTTTCATGTATTTTATTGGAGAATCTTTATTAGAAAACAAATTATAAGGCATGTGTCATGTATGTCATCTTGGTTAAGCCACCGCGTCATATAGTTGTATTTGTCATTCAAAGTTTAACGGTGTTAAATGGTGAGCATACATGTTCATACTTTGTTGTCATATGAGGGTGGGGTGGGTTAAATAATAGAGAAAACTTCTTGTTATATTAGGGTTGGGGTGGGGGGAATATTAGAGAAAATTCATATATATGAGGGTGAGGCTCGGAGTGGGAGGAATAATAGAGAAAACTTAGGGTGGGGGTGTGGGTGGGGGTGAGTGGAATAATAGACAAAACTTAATAAGTTTTTTCTGATATTAAATTTTCTCTGTTATTCCCCCACCTTCACCCTCATATATATGAGTTTTCTCTATTATTCCCCCCACCTTAATAAGTTTTCTCTATTTTCCGCCCCACACCCACCCTCATATATATGAGTTTTCTCTATTATTCCCCCTACCCCCACCCTCATATATATGATAATAAGTTTTCTCTATTATTCCCCTGTAGGGTAAGGGTGAGGGGAATATAGAGAAAACTTAATAAGTTTTCTCTATTATTCGCCCCCATCCCCACCCTATTATTTTTTCTCAATTATTCCTCTCACCCCCACCCAATTATTCCCCCTATACCCACCTTCATATATATGAGTTTTCTCTTTTAAGTTTTCTCTATTATTCCTTATACCTCCACCCTCATATATATGATAATAAGTTTTCTCTATTATTTCCCCATAGGGTGGGGGTGAGGGGAATATAAATAAAACTTAATAAGTTTTCTCTATTATTTTCCCCCATCCCCACCTTATTAATTTTTCTCTATTATTCCCCCTACCCCCACCCAATAAGTTTTTCTCTATTATTCCCCACACCCCCACCCAATAAGTTTTTTCTATTATTCTCCCTCACCTGCACCCCCACCCTATTAATTTTTCTCTATTATTCCCCAACCCTCACCCTCACCCTCATATATATGAGCAGGGTGGGAGTGAGAGGAATAATAGAGAAAACTTCTTGTTGCTTTTTTTGATTCGTGGTTTGTTTGATATGGGTTGTAGATAATTTTCTTCTTTTATCATGGTCTTAATTCCCTTCATTCTTTCATAGTAATGATGTAGTTAGTTTCAATTTGTAATGGTTTTCTATATGTACTTGTTTAAACCTTTTAGTTGTTTAGAGAATAAAATAAAATGTTTTTTTTTTGTTGTTGTTGTTGTTTAATTTCACTAAAAACCTTGTAGGACCATATGATCATATTAAGTATTACAAAAAATTGCATTTGTGGTTTTGATGTATTTCTATGTTAAGGATGTCTCATTTGCAATCTACTCAATTTTTTACCAATGTTCTAAAACATTTTTAATACAATCATCTATTTGTTTTATTGGTAGACTCAACATGCTATTTAAGCTATTGTAATCTTCATGCATATTTGAGTTGTTGTGCCTTTCTTATTCACACATAGACAATGTAACATAAAATTAATTTCATACTCTATTTCTCCTTGTTTGCAAAATAAGTATACATGCTCTTCTTAATTTATATTTTTCCATCGCCTTACTTCAACTATTAAGTGATGAGAATTTAGCTTAAATTGACAAATTATATGGTTTTTTTTTTTTTTTTTTTTTTTTTTATGTATAGAGCTTTTCTATTTCTCCTTGTTTGCAAAATAAATATACATGCTCTTCTTAATTTATATTTTTCCATCTCCTTACTTAAGAGAATTTAGCTTAAATTAACAAATTATATGATTTTATGTATAGATCTTTTCTTTTTATGTGTAAATACTCAATTAATTGATACCTTGATAATAGAATCTCATTTTATTTCTAGTATCTTGCCACAACTTCTCTATTACTTTATTTTCTACCAAGTTTTCAATACCTAATGTTCATCATGAAGATGTTCTTCTTATATTCTTCATTTTCAATCCATTTCATCATATCATGGTACCAACCATTTTTTAAATTAATTTAACTTCACAAAACAAAAACAACAATAAATCACTCCTTTCAAACAATTTTTTAAAATTAACATGTATTTACACATTAGTTATTTTCAGTTATAAATTTAAAATTTTATCAAATTATTAAAATACCAAATTTCAAAAAAACTATATTTCCAATATGATATTTTTACAATATCCAATGTAACCAGTATATAATTACCTATAACGTATAATTGAGGAAACATCCATAACTAAAAAGATAAACCCTAAGAGTTTAAAAAATGTTAAATGAAGATTAACAAGAAAAGTAGCTGCAAAGAAGTTAGTACATGTCCAGTTTGTAAACTTGGCTCAGTATCTAAAAACTTAAGTTAGTACATGTCCAGTTTGTAAACTTGGCTCAGTGTCTAAAAACTTCATAAGCACACACTGCTTATTAGGTTCAAGTCTCCAAGAACTTTATCAGTACACACCGCTTATAATCTATTAGTTTATTGGATATGCTTAAAAGATTAATTTCCAAAGCAATATTAAAATTTCTTATGATTTATAAGTTTTGAATATAAGTATTTTGGAGAAAATATAAAATATATAAAACATGATTATATTCACAAACAAAAATAACCAGAAAATAAAAATAAATAGCACAAAATTGTTGTTACACTGGCCCAATATTAACATGATCCCATTACTTAACATGACCCCAGCTAATCTTTAGTTCCAATGAGGTCTGAACTAATGCTCAACTGAAAACTTATTTTTATATATGCTCAACTGACAACTTATCTTTATATCTTGTGTAAGAGGTTTTTTTAGATTGAAATTTTCATGAATATTTAAGAATCTTTATTTTAAGTTTTGGTTTCTGTTCTCCCAAATGTTTATATGATTAGGAAGATAAGAATCTTTATTTTAAGTTTTGGTTTCTGTTCTCCCAAATGTTTATATGATTAGGAAGATATGCAGATTTTCCCCTATAAGATGCAATTCAAATTGTATAAAATGTAGAAGAATATATCTACCAAAACTGAAACCAATTTTGGTCCATGAGCCTTAAAATGAAACGTGTAAACTAAAAATGTATAAAACCATGACATTTAAATTGGAAAATAAATTTGTATATAAAAATTTTAAACATTAACTATAAATCTCGAATTTTAATTTGTTTTAATCTACAATCATAATCCCAAAATAGGAATGAAATTTTTTCCACAAATAAAGATTTAAAGACTAAATATAGATCTCTAATTATGGCAGGGAGAAGTTGGGTGCCAATAAAAGTCTACCATATTTAGAGCTTGTCGTATTTTAAAAACAAGAACAATAAACAAAATAAGCCAACCCATGTTAAATTGCACAGTCTAAAACAGAATTTAATCTTGGTGAGGCGCACAAGAGATTTTTTAAGTCCATCCGGGCAGTGCTAAATTATTTCCAAGATCCAAAAAAACTTCGAGGAAAACTACCCTCTTGAATCGTAGAAAATTGTAGATGAAGTTAATTTTTCTATGTTAGGTTCCAATTTTTCTGATTACAACGTCCAACTCTCCATTCAACTTTTGATTCATTGCTTCTCCAAGAATTCACTTCTTGTGAACATTGTACCAAGAAACGAACTTTCTTCTAGGTTCTCGGATCTAATTGAGTTGTTATTAAAATATTAGTGAAAAACAATTGAAATCATAGAATAAAATAAAATTATATGAAAGCTCATATTTAACTTTGTAAAATAGACTTCCTAGAATAACAACTTCACACAAGTTTTCATGAGAAAAGGAAATTTACACGTCAATAAATGATTGTGTACCCGATTGATGCGTGTCCTTGAGCTTTGACATGTTACTTATTTCATGAACAAACTACGTCAAACGACACCCATTCAATAGAGAAAGTGTGGGAGTCTTCATTAATGTTTTATACAATGTGGGAACCAGAATGTCTAGAGCTGACTGTTTGAGAGATCCAAATATTCAAGTGGTAAGTCTCTTAAATCTATTGTTAATTTTGATTTGAATTATGCTAAAATGAATAGATTATGTGGCTAGAGAATTTGAACAAGGCAAACACACAACCTTTCACATACTTTCTTCTGGGAAGATTTTCATACTCTACTCCTGAGTGATGTCTTCCTTTTTAATCAGGTGGTTCTGATATGAGCGGGTTTCAAATCCATCGTGGTTATGATCATGCTACCTTCACTATTGATGCCCTAGATTTCGTTGGTTGCCTTTGTTGCATGTCTTTCCTATAAGAGTGTAAATTCAAGCTACATGAATAGCACTAGAATAGGGTTTGTCAAAATGGCAAGAATAGGAGGGCCTAGCGATAAGTCAAGCTACATGAATAGAGCTAGAATAGGACCTGTCAAAATGGTAGGAATAGGAGGGCCTAGCGATAGATAAGAAAGCACCCATATGAGAATATAATCCTAATATAACCATATTGTTTCAATGACACCAACAAAACCATTTTTTCCAAAGGTATACCCATTACATGGATAACCTGTGTATATCTATATCACTAAACTTATTTGTGATTTTCACTAAAAGAAATGAATCCATTGAAAATCATATTAAGACTAGGATAATACCCAAAAATAAATTAAGATACAATTCTTCTTAAAAGTTGTCAAATAATACCCAGAATTAAATCTTAAAGAAGTGGAATTGTTTATGACTAAAAACAATCAGGTTGACTGACTTTGAGAGTAGTTGTGCTAAAATATTAATTAAGACAACTCAGTCTTATTAAATTAGGACATAAATTACAGCAAAATTTATGAAGTTTAGAATATAAATAATAAAAATACCTAAATGCCATCGCCAATATCATGTTGAGCTGTAGATTATTTTTTGCATAGTAATGTATATATGCAAAAGAATTCACAACACCATCATAATTCTAATGCTCCAATAATTTATACCCATAAACACAGATATAGTTTCCTTAATGAAGCTTACCCACGAGACTATATGACTGTTTTCGCCAGAGACATTTGTATCCATTGGTTGTCTCCCAGATATTATCTCAAAAATCACAACTCCAAAGCTATATACATCATTTTTCTCTGTCAAATTGTGAGTAGTGGAATATATGTTCAAAACAACGGCCCTCTAAATATCAATGAATCCATTTTCTATTCTAACTCTCAATTTCATATAAATCGAGTGAATCAATATTAATTATGATAGTGCACCAAGGCAGTATAGAAGGAGAATCCATGGGAAATATTTAATACTCAGGATCAAGGTAGTCGAATGTGCCGTTCACATCGGTTGAGACATGGGTTGCTTCACTGGATGGCCCAATCCTGAACAGCCCAAAGTCTGATAGCTTTGCTTCCGTGAATTATGAGAGGTTTGCAGCCATTATGCAAGTACTCCAGTCCTGATTGTTATTTTTATACGAAAATTCACATTAGTCAACTGATATACATATATAAACAGTCTAAGCCATGGTTTTTTCAAGAAATAAAGACGCTCACCTTGAGCTACATTCAATGCAATGTCAAGCCTTGTTTCCCAGTAAGGTAACAACTCTAAAGCATTTGGTCCTGTACAGCCAAAAAAGCGTACTTATAAAAAACAAATATATAGTAATTTTGAGATTGTTTTACCCATTAAACATAAGACAAGACAGGATGGCCTAGGATTTGAATCATACCATGGAGAATTCCCCCCAAGTTTCCCTTCGACATATACTGGTAAATCAATATCTGGTTTTCTCCTTCACAACAATATCCCACAAACGACACAAGATTTTTATGGTGCACTTTGGTAAGAAGAGTAATCTGTATTATACCCATTTTTTCCCAATAAGTCGTAGTCACATATCTTTCTGAAAAATGCGCAAGTACTTGTCTAGAGATACTTGTCTAGAGATAGAAACATTTTATTTTTAATGACAAATATTTTTGTTGTTTATATCTGAAAAACATGACACCCTGATCAATTAAGAAATCCTAACTTCTATCCACCCTTAAGCTACTAGGGTACTGACCTTGTGCTTACCAGTGTGTCCATCTGTATGGTTTTACTTCTGTGGAGAATTCCTTGTCTCCTTGTTTCGATGTTTCTGAAATTACTTTGGCGAGCACCAGCCAGTCCATTTTGCAGACGACCATAGAATACAAGCCCAAATCCTCCTCTGCCAATTTTCCTTCCAAAGCCACCAGTTATTTCCTTGATCTCCTTTTAACTAAATTCTCTGCAATGGGGTTATGTTAAGTTGAGGGCCCCTTGTCGGTTCATTCAAAGGAATTTTCCCTGCAAGAACATTACAAAAATATGAAAATCATTTACAAAATATGTAGACTATTAGAATGATCGTTCCTCTTATGTAAAGAAATACACAAAATCATATATACACACCAGCATCTTTTCTCTGTTTCAACCTTCTACCAATTATAGTTGCAGCAATATATGACAAAATAATTAATACTATCCCTCTAACGAATGGAAAACTGATAATAATACTTTTACTTCTACTAGATTCAGATTTATTGAACTGATTTATGTCGTCTTGACAAAGAAGTAGATTCCCCGAAAGTCTATCAAGCGTAAAACACAATTAGAATATCTAATCTCAAATTTAGAAATCTCTATGATAAAATTGTACGAGTTCTCAGTAAGAAAATCCATGTCGTTTAAGAGAATTAACTTGATAGATAAGTTTTTGTTGTTTCTTAAAATAACTGGCGTTGTACCAGTTAGATTATTGTTCTCCAAATTTCTGGAATGCATCTCTCAGTATGAGCGCGTTATCATGAGAATATATAAGTTTATATGTTGATGTCCTACAGAAAAATGTAACTTAATTTTTAAAAGTATAGACTTACAGAAGAAGTATAACATCTGTCTAAGACAAAATCTACTCACAGTTCTCTCAAGTTCGTCAAATTATCCAGAGATTATGGTATTTGTCCACTTAAGTTGTTTTGAGAGAAATGACTGCACAAGTATAATGTTCAAAGAGCACAGTGTGACTTGTCAAATACATTCACGCAGAAAATATGTATCAGCATCAGCAACGACAGGCATTCATATATCATATCAGAATGGTCGGCATATCTATCAAAATTCAAATATCATATCTATTCGAATTAAATTTAAAAATAAATAAATAAATAACCATATCCATGCATTTTTTTATTCTAAATATGAAATTTTCATATCCGAAAACTCTGCATAAATTCATAATTTTGATACCAGAGTTTTTGGATAGATATGATATTATTAAGAAAATTGAATGGAATATGTATGTTGTGCTAGGTCGAGTCCTCGTAGATCATTATCAACCAAGGATTACACCACTTTTTCTTAGAAAAAGAATGATAATATTAGAAATCCAGGGGAAATATTTTAATGGAGTTGGCCTGTGGAAAATAATCTACTGAATGTAGAAATAAATGTGAGTTCGATGATTCTAGTACACGGACTACTGTTCATAATCTACTGAATGTAGAAATAAATGTGAGTTCGATGATTCTAGTACACGGACTACTGTTCTCTGCGTCTAGAGCAGGTGACCAGCTATTCATTCAGGATTTACCCAGGAAGTAGTATTGTCTTGTGAACTCTCGGTGAAACCTGCAACAATATCACTGTACTCCCACCAGTACTCTTCATATTTAGATGCAATTTTTCTGAAAATCTATATGGGTTAAAATGAAATAGTATGGTTGCTTTAAGAGCATGGATTCTACTCTTAACAACAAAAAAATTAAAATAAACCCTATAGAAAGGAAAACACTAGAAGTTAGGTTTTTTTTTTTAAATAACTACAGCATGCCTATCCTTTCTTGAGGAATTATAGGACCGTCCCCTCTAGCAGAATATACAACGAACATATTCAAATGCCTCTGCCTGCAACGAATTGTATGAAAGCATTTATATTTTTGTTAATATTGTCCCTTTCCTCTTTTCTAGAGAATTTACTCATCCAAAAACCTTCTATGAAAGACAAACATATAAAACTAATGGGCACTTTTATTTCATGGAGTACAATTGTGCTGTCTGCTAAAATCTGAAAAACAACAGCACCCATTCTTTCATTGATCCAGTGGGTTGGAGCAGCTACTCGTCCCGCCCATATGGACTCACATGCTACATCACACTCTATGTTTTCACCCTCTCTATGTTGTTCTTCATGCGCTGGAACTATCTCTGGGTGGGAGAGATCCAAGCCCTTGGGCTTTTCACAATCCATGTCCTTGGGCTTTTCACTTGTGAATTGCATTGTGCAGGGTGAGGTTGTAGCCAGGTGGAAGGCAGTGTGCAGGGCGGTGGGAGGTGGTAGTGAGTGTTGCTCGGAGTTGTAGCCAGGTAAAAGGCAGCGTGCAGGGTAGTCGGAGGTGGTAGTCTGTGTTGCTCAGATATGTAGCGAGGTAGAAGGTGTTTCTCAGAGTTTTGACTGTAGCGTACATATTGTGCATAGTGATGCAGTGACGTGTATTAAATGCAGAACCTTCAGAACCTGCAGGCTATCATATATCATATAACCGATAATTTGACTAAT
>ML808941.1:190130-205672 GCA_009831015.1 Picea engelmannii | reverse complement strand
AAGAAAATCCATGTCGTTTAAGAGAATTAACTTGATAGATAAGTTTTTGTTGTTTCTTAAAATAACTGGCGTTGTACCAGTTAGATTATTGTTCTCCAAATTTCTGGAATGCATCTCTCAGTATGAGCGCGTTATCATGAGAATATATAAGTTTATATGTTGATGTCCTACAGAAAAATGTAACTTAATTTTTAAAAGTATAGACTTACAGAAGAAGTATAACATCTGTCTAAGACAAAATCTACTCACAGTTCTCTCAAGTTCGTCAAATTATCCAGAGATTATGGTATTTGTCCACTTAAGTTGTTTTGAGAGAAATGACTGCACAAGTATAATGTTCAAAGAGCACAGTGTGACTTGTCAAATACATTCACGCAGAAAATATGTATCAGCATCAGCAACGACAGGCATTCATATATCATATCAGAATGGTCGGCATATCTATCAAAATTCAAATATCATATCTATTCGAATTAAATTTAAAAATAAATAAATAAATAACCATATCCATGCATTTTTTTATTCTAAATATGAAATTTTCATATCCGAAAACTCTGCATAAATTCATAATTTTGATACCAGAGTTTTTGGATAGATATGATATTATTAAGAAAATTGAATGGAATATGTATGTTGTGCTAGGTCGAGTCCTCGTAGATCATTATCAACCAAGGATTACACCACTTTTTCTTAGAAAAAGAATGATAATATTAGAAATCCAGGGGAAATATTTTAATGGAGTTGGCCTGTGGAAAATAATCTACTGAATGTAGAAATAAATGTGAGTTCGATGATTCTAGTACACGGACTACTGTTCATAATCTACTGAATGTAGAAATAAATGTGAGTTCGATGATTCTAGTACACGGACTACTGTTCTCTGCGTCTAGAGCAGGTGACCAGCTATTCATTCAGGATTTACCCAGGAAGTAGTATTGTCTTGTGAACTCTCGGTGAAACCTGCAACAATATCACTGTACTCCCACCAGTACTCTTCATATTTAGATGCAATTTTTCTGAAAATCTATATGGGTTAAAATGAAATAGTATGGTTGCTTTAAGAGCATGGATTCTACTCTTAACAACAAAAAAATTAAAATAAACCCTATAGAAAGGAAAACACTAGAAGTTAGGTTTTTTTTTTTAAATAACTACAGCATGCCTATCCTTTCTTGAGGAATTATAGGACCGTCCCCTCTAGCAGAATATACAACGAACATATTCAAATGCCTCTGCCTGCAACGAATTGTATGAAAGCATTTATATTTTTGTTAATATTGTCCCTTTCCTCTTTTCTAGAGAATTTACTCATCCAAAAACCTTCTATGAAAGACAAACATATAAAACTAATGGGCACTTTTATTTCATGGAGTACAATTGTGCTGTCTGCTAAAATCTGAAAAACAACAGCACCCATTCTTTCATTGATCCAGTGGGTTGGAGCAGCTACTCGTCCCGCCCATATGGACTCACATGCTACATCACACTCTATGTTTTCACCCTCTCTATGTTGTTCTTCATGCGCTGGAACTATCTCTGGGTGGGAGAGATCCAAGCCCTTGGGCTTTTCACAATCCATGTCCTTGGGCTTTTCACTTGTGAATTGCATTGTGCAGGGTGAGGTTGTAGCCAGGTGGAAGGCAGTGTGCAGGGCGGTGGGAGGTGGTAGTGAGTGTTGCTCGGAGTTGTAGCCAGGTAAAAGGCAGCGTGCAGGGTAGTCGGAGGTGGTAGTCTGTGTTGCTCAGATATGTAGCGAGGTAGAAGGTGTTTCTCAGAGTTTTGACTGTAGCGTACATATTGTGCATAGTGATGCAGTGACGTGTATTAAATGCAGAACCTTCAGAACCTGCAGGCTATCATATATCATATAACCGATAATTTGACTAATTTTATAATTTTGTTTTGTTCATTTTTAAAATCAGGCTATCATATATCATATAACCAATAATTTGACTAATCTTATAAACCAATAATTTGACTAATCTTATAATTTTGTTTTGTTCATTTTTTAAATCAATTTTAATAAAGTGAGAAATACATAAATCATATTTCCCTCCACCACGGTTAATTAGTCTTATCAGTATGGAATGGGAAAATAAAAAATAAAAAATATAATTTTAAGATAAAAATAAATAATAAATAATATTTTAAAACATTGTCAAACTTGTTTTAAAAAGATTACAAAGTGAACCATTTAATGCATAGAATGCACCCGTACTATGCCTCTCTTGTAGGTGCACCTATGGAGATGGTATCATCATACAAATATTTAGTAGTTCTATTTTTTGAACCATGTTTAGTTTGATACTAACACTAGCACAACCGGCGGTTGGTGAACGTCGAAATACAGAATGAGGTAGAGAATGAGAAATGAAACACGTTGATAATTGAGGCAGATAATGAAACTTTCGAACAGTTGAAGAATTCCAAAAGTTAATCATTTAAATGTGGCGATCATATGATGTTACAGTAATTTCTTAATATAATTAGGTAAATGTTAAAAATTAAACAGGTTAATGGATGCATTTATAAATGCAAAGAAGTTACCAACAATAAATCTGAGTCATTGATTTTGGAGGACGACTAAGAATATGCCAGCATCTTCAATGCATAACCACCATATTAGAATTTAAGATTAAAAGATCATTAATTGTGCCCATCTCCAATAAGTATACCCCTTTCCGCATAAATATAGTTTTATGCAACCCTTACTTCTTTTTTTCTTTTTTTTAAATAAAAGAAAAACCCTTACTTCCCTTGAAAATTGAAAAGACTATTTCTATCTCCATTTTCAAGAAATTTTGGCAAAGACCCATATATTTTAGTCGTTCTTAATACCCAATCTTCTATATGGATGTGAGATTTGCATACCTTACCTTCAACATACATACAAGAGCCACATAAAGAGAGTTCTTATTTTGATACTCTCCAAACATATCCATGTAAAGAGATTAGTTCATCAAACCATCATTCTTGCAAATTTCAATGATACCCCACTAATTGCATCCATGGTATTGTCATTTGTGAAAATTATTCAGAAGCTTAGTTAAATGTCCACCCCTAGATGGGTCATCTTAGGTACCCATATCTTTCACCTATGTCTTAAATGAAATAAACAAATAATTGAATCCACTTTGGGTGGTATTCTAGAGCCTCGTGATTACTTAGGTTAGTCGCTCTTGATATTGAAAGGTTGCCTCCACATAAGTTCTCAATGGTCATACCAGACCTCTCCAAAAAGTTTGATAAATATGGGCATTAGAGATGGTATCTTCAATATTATGATGAGTCCACATGGGTCACACCCATAAAGCTATTTTCATCAAAGCTCCATCACTATTACGATACATATCTTCATTTTAATGATAGATTCATTAGACCTCTTAGATACACCAAACTCCAATTATATTTAAATTTGAGAGTTTCTTACTCACATCAAATTTTTCTTCTATTAATTTTGCATTGAGATAAACCACCATATTTATTGGAAGCATCATATATTTCAAACATATTCCCTAAAATCTAAGATAGAGGACCAATTTGTCTTCAAATTCTCAACATACTATGAATGAGGCTCTTATATCTTTTTAGGAACCCTTACTACTCATTTTAGGACTTTATGACATATGAAGATCAAACATTCATATCCCTCTTATTAGTCCCTGCCCTTCGGGCTAGGGAGTATTAGTAATCGGTTTTGAATGTTTTTATTAGTCTGGCATGGAAACCAACCATTTAACCCAATGTTTTAACCGTCTCATACAATTTTCCAACTCGTTTTTAAGATTTTATCCTAAGTTTTTAGTTTGAGGCCTTATTTGGCCTCATATCGAGGCAATCGAGCTTCAAACTTAGGCAATCAGAGGACAAATTGACAGCAAATTGGATATGTATCAAGCAATTTGAATTAATTCTAAGTTTCACATTAGCATTAATTCAAAACATTAAATGCTTAAGGTTTTCAAATGCAGGTTTTCAGGTGCATAAAACATATTCCACTAGGGGCAGTCACTTTGGTGCCTCTTTGAGATGTCAACTGTCCCTACCCTTCACCTCCACCTGGTCACTTGCATGTAGCTTCACATCCACCCGATCACTTGCATGTAGCTTGCAAGCACTATAATTCACTGAAGTGTTGGTCTTTGGCAGTCGCACTGTCTCTCCCACAGATTCTGATTACTGAAGTTCGTGTCCCTCCCACTGGTTCTGATGGCTGGATGGTTGAAGTTCTTGTCCCTCCCACTGGTTCGGATGGCTGGTTGGATGTGTTGTAGGAGATGGCATGTCTGGTCGGGATTGTTGAGACGAAATGCACGCACACCTCTATTTTTGAAGCCTCAATGCCCTTGTCCTTTAGCGAGAATGCACACCCACCTCTAATGTTGAAATGTCTAGCCTTTTCCAGGATTTCTGTCAGCTATCTGGCATTTTCTCTACAATTCTCCACAATCAATTTGTATCCCTGCATCAACACATAATCATTGTAAGTCAGTTTATTATGAAACACTCAACAAGTTCATCATATTATGCTAAATAGAAAGCAATCAACCTTGCTGAAGTTGCATATGTTTTTGTCAGTGTTTTTTCTAATAATTCCTGAGCATATGTTTTTGTCAGTGTTTTTTCTAATAATTCTTGAACCATTAAGCAAGAATAATGTCCAGGTTGATATTCAGTTTTCCCGATGAAAGATTTCGTTCTCTAATCGATGACTTTTCCTGACAAAAGATTTCGTTCAAAAAGCAATGGAACACAAGCATTGGGCGATCTAATGATCCAAAAGGGAATTGGAATGATTGAGGCAGAAATCTGAAAATAAGGGAAATGAAAATGGTAAGTGGATGCAAGTGTCCAACTCTCTTTCTTAAGTCCATTTACCTGACAAGAAAGAATGTTGAGCAGATCTTGAGGTAAGAGAGTGCATTTCTATAACGTTTCAGTTGAGCAAGTCAATTATCAACGTATTAACCACTTGATTAAATGAGTGGATTTCTTAAATCTTACAATTGTTCTCAAATCCAAAATAAAATTCAAAGTCAAAATAAGCTTAGTTATCTTTATAGATTTTATTTCCCACACATTATTGATTATGGGATTATATGGGATCTGCTAAATAGCTAACTCCTCAAGGCTGGTTGTTGCAGCAATGAAACATGTATATTATCATAATTTGCTAAACTGGACCATATGGGGCAGAAGTATGATAGCTCGATCAATGTGATTTAACGCTCAAAAGCAACGATGAAGGACACGGAGGGTGAGAAAAATCTGATATAGCAGAGGAKTAGATGGTGGGAAACGCAATGACGGACCATAAGCCACGAGATGAAGCAATCAAGGGTTACACCCTCATCAATGTTTCCACCATCTCGACTTATGATATTAATTTTGGCATGATAATTAGAGTCATCAGAGGATTTTTAAGATATTAATTCTAGTATGATAATTGCAAGGTTAGCTATGGTAGGATGGCATGGTTAGGTCTTAGAAAGACAAGTTTGATAAATAAAACTGTAGAAGAGATAGAACTCACACCAATCTATTTCATTAATCAAGAAAACGATTACATTTATAGCTTGATACACAAGCAACGGTTTCCTAAAATAGTGGATCTGATAACAGCTGTAGAGGACACGAAGGAGCCTCTGTTGTAACTAATTCTATTATTAGCATTTCTTCATTAATATCTAACAAAGTTTCTTTTTCTTTTTGGAGATATACAATTTTTTTTCCAAAATCCCTCTGTGAGGTTAAACGAATTTTTTTTCTAAATCTGAGACCGAGTAAGGACTTGGTGTAAACTATTTTTCTATTATCAAGAGAACCTATCTAGCTACCTAAATTTTGAACAAACAATTTAGCTAATGCTTGTTCAATAGTGACCTGAGCTATTTGGCRATTATTCAKAAAATTAATYGTTCCCRTRAGATTTTGAAATTGTCGTTGAAACTATAGGATTGAAACTAGTTTATTTATGGAAATAATGAAACTGGTTTATTTATGTTTCCAGCTAACAAATTCTCTATCTTAGTTTTGATATTTAAAGGAATGAGGGTTGAGGGATTTGGAGCCAGAGATGGGATCCCTGGACAAGCACGCATCCCTACCGGGGATATATAAGGACATGAGCTATCTAGTTTCATAATGGGCATACTTTGCTTGTTTTTTGGTATAGAATACAGAATGGGTTTTGTTGCTATCGACGCCTACCCTATTAACCAGAGTAATCGATCAAGAGCAACCATACCTTAGTGATTCTGAATTTGCTTGTACAATTATAATGTCGGTCGAATGAATGCTCTCTTATCGGCCGGGTGAAAACAGACGACGCTTCTATTCCCTGACGCAGAGCTCAAGATTTTGCAGGCATGGGAGCTAAAATCCAAGCCTAATGTTCTAACTAGCTTCTTACTTCCTGCACTAGCTTCTTACTTCCGTGCTTCGGTTGGTGTCTGAATTCACAATTCTTCCAAAGCCTTTATTCCGCTGGTGTCTGGATGCATGAAAGTTAACTTCTTCTTTCTCGAAGTTCCATTCCGGTCATATGTTGCCATGCAATTAAAGAGACAAGTCACGTCTACCACAGAAGCATGATTTCCATCTATTTTCCATGCAAAATCTTGGTATGACAGATGGAGGAAAGACTAGGAACCGAATCGTCAGATGGACATGCATCCATCAAAGTGTTTAGTTGAACCTGCCTTCCCTACTTTATGACGCTTATTGTCTTCTCTACGTTTTCTGTCCCTTCCCACTCTGCCATGCGCTACCTTTACCTCTTATCTACCCCGGCTCTCATTCCTATTGATCATGTTCTAATGATGCTACCACTTTAATAACCATTTTTGTGACTAAGCAACCCTAAATCTCATTGATGGATCGCCCCTTGCAACCTTAGGGAGTAAGGCAAGGGGCCCCAACCGAACACAGATTCATTTCATTCACTGACCGCGTATTCTTAGGCCGCTAAAGCAACTACCGCCCACCCGTCACTGACTAAACGAGCGCTTCATACTTATGTCCACTGACCGACCCAACTCACAATAATAACAGTAAGAATCATATAGGCTCGACCTTTTTATCGAATAATAGGAAGTTTTTTATTAAAGTTTCTCCAATCTACAATAGTGGAGCTTCGTACCTAGTATTTCTTTCTTTGGTGGATAAAAGACTAAGCTACTTCAATTTATGAGTAAGTGTTTACTGGACTGGACTGGTAAGTCAGCCACATTTTTTCTCTTATAATGCCACAGAATAAACTCAAAAATTCTAGAATAGATGGTGGGATGCTTTTTAAGCGTGAGTGTTTGATCCTTTTAGTTAATGATGGTCCCCTCCTGCTCGACAGGTCTGATGCCTTAGTTCGCCAAGTCTCAAATGAAAGTCCAAGGTCACCCCTACTATTATTAAAGCGCATCCCCAGGCCCAACCGACTTAATCAATGGTTTTTTCTCTCCTAGCTAAGTGATAGAGATAGCTCAACCAAGAATGGGTAATATTTTCAATCTCTATATCTCCTACTGGTGACCTCCCGATCCACTAATCATCTTCGATTGCCCGCTAACCCTTAAATCATAATATAGGTCCTCGACCTTTTGGGTTTGGGGAATCAATCTATTAGTTTATTTATTAGTTGTTGATGGGCACATTGTTCCTCTAGAATCCGATCTTGTTTTACAGGCCCCCGGGAATCCTATTTAGTAATCCGCCCATCTGGAATCCAATCTTGTTTTACGCTCCTTTTCTTTTTCTTAGTTAGGAGGCCCTTTTCTATTTAATTTATTCACGTACAAAAATTCTTGCAATATTTAATTTATTCACGTACAAAAATACTTGCAAACCTGTTTTTCTCTATATAGCGTCATTGCATCATTGGCTTGAATTACAGTTCTTGCTGCTATCTCCCTTCTTGGCAGGGACTGTTTACTCCGCAACTCTCCTTGTTTTAGGATATGTTTGGCTTAAGCTATTATCTTTCTCAAGAAAAATATTATTTTCGACCTCTAATGATAAGATAAATATTATTTCTCAGCTTCTAATTAAAGTTCTCATTTAACATCATGATGTTCTTACTTTTTGAAATTTCTTATTCTAGATTTTATCATTATATATTTTATTTTGTTGAAAGCTACAATGTATTCTCTTTAATGTTATCGTTTATAGGTCCATTGCAATTCTGGACTTTTAATAAACAATAACAATAAAATAATAAATATAATATTTATAAAAGATAAAGAGTGGTATTTACATTTATATGAATTTTTTAAAATACTCATATTTACAATAAATGTGTTGCTTACATTTTAATGATAAATTATTGATTTATCTATTTAAAGCCACATCTTGGATGGACTTATTTGCATATTTTTTTTATAATGTTAACTTGACTTTAATATAACCAACCACTAATTGACTAAAGACGCACCAACCACTAATTGACTAAAGACGGTTGAAGGAGTTATCATTAATGTAATAAAAGCATTTAACATTTGGAATAAATTCCTTTCCTAATCCAAAGAATAATTATATGTGCTCCTCTCTCAGTTTTTCAAAAAAGTCTTTGTACAATGAAATCATTATAAATCTATTACACCAAATATTATCATACAAAAATCAATCTCCGGTACAAAATAATGATTTGTAGACTTTTAGTGAAGAAGCAAAGAGTTAAACAAAATTATAAATCTATACACCAAATATTATCATACAAAAATCAATCCCCGGTACAAAATAATGATTTGTAGACTTTTAGTGAAGAAGCAAAAAGTTTAACAAAATTAGGAAATGAGGAAAAATGCATAAGTTAAACAAAATTAGAAAATCTTATCGCAAGCATGGAGACAGGGAGCTCAATGTAATATACAAGGAATCAAAGTAAGAAGGTATATTTTTTTAATCAATGTAATACATAAGGATTAAAAAGGGTATTTTTTTTATTAAATTGAAACTTCATTAGCCCGTGGAAAATATTTGCATTGAGGTAAAGATGTTTGGTGACACTATGATCAAGTAAGTTGTAACCTTTTGTGAAAGACAAATATGTAAACCTAGTGGGCACTTCCTTCCTTTTCATGGAGTATAATTGTGCTCTCTCCTAAAATTGAAAAAACAACAACACCCATTCTTTCAACGATCCAGTGTGTTGGAGCAGTTGCTCGTCCCTCCCATATGGACTTACATGTTATATCACATTTTATTTTTTCACCCTCTCTGTGTTGTTCTTCATGTGTTGGAACTGTCTCTAAGTGGGAGAGATCCAAGCCCATGGGATTTTCACAATCCAAGTCCTTGGGTTTTTCACTGGTGAATTGCATTGTGCAGGGTGAGGTTGTAGCCAGGTGGAAGGCAGTGTGCATGGCGGTGGGAGGTGGAAGTGGGTGTTGCTCAGAGCTATAGCCAAGTAGAAGGCAGCGTGCAGGGTGGTGGGAGGTGGTAGTCTGTGCTGCTCAAAGTTGTAGCCAAGTAGAAGGTGTTGCTCATAGTTTTGACTACATCGTACATATTGTGCAGAGTGATGCAGTGACATGTATTAAATGCATTAAATGCAGAGGATCGAAACCTTTAGAACCTACAGGTTATCATATCAACCGATAATTTGACTAATCTTATAATTTTGTTTTGTTCATTTTTTAAATCAATTTTAATAAACTCAGAAATACTTAAATCATATTTCCCTCCACCACAGTTAATTAGTTTTATCAGTATGGAATGGACAAATAAAAAATTAGAAATATAATTTAAAAATAAAAAAATAAAATAATTAATAAATAATATTTTAAAACATTGCCAAGCATGTCTTAAAAAGATTACAAAATGAACCAATTAATGCATAGAATGCACCAGTTAATAGGCGGTCAATGATGGTTGACCACCGAGTGAAAGCTATAGTCCATGCCTTGGCCTGAGGCAGGGACTAATCAATGTGAAGATCTAGAATGTCTCACGAAAACTATTTTATATAATAGTTGGAAGACATGAATCCAATAATGAGCATAGGTTTCATAAAACGATTACATATGTTACATAAATCAAGAATCACTAGCATGTTAACACCTTCACTAAGTATTTTAGTAATATATGTACATTGAGAATCGACTTTATGAAGCTAATCTCACCCGTCAACTATTTAAAATCAACTATGTTTCATCACACTACATAGAAGGAGTTGTAGGTGCAGGGAGTCTTTATGATCCTAGGGGAAATGAGATTGCCCATTACGTTTGTGGTTTTGGAAATGTTTCGAACAATTATGCAAAGTCTTATTCAATGTTGATACAGGTGGATATTGGTGGCCACCCACCTATTTCACTTGGACCCACACCATTGTTTCTTTTAGTTTTTCAGTTTCCTTAATTGTAGCACAATTTACTATTTTTAGCAGTTCTTTGGGTCCTGAACTTCCGGAGCTGTTTTGAGGCCCTAAACGATGTTTTTTGGGCATGAATGCTCCAACAAATATAAATCTGATTTGGACTCGATATTCACTGTCGGCAGTGTAGTCCTCGGATAGATCTTTCTACCGATGTATCATGTGCATCAAACGGAGATAGTATGCCAAAGTTATGACCTTGGGAAATTGATGTACCAATTTACCCCAACGGGGCCCATATTCTGGCGTTTCATCTCCTAGGGTTAGGTTTTTGGATGTTTAGGGTTTTCCATTGTTTCTTAGTAATATATAGGCCTTCGAGCCTCATTGTAGCAGGCAATTCAGAGGCCAGTAACCACCCATCGTGGCGCTAACCACTGTGCTCAACTCTTGTGGGCACAAGACTTCCGATTGGCCGCTTCTCTACACAAGTGATCCAGAATTCGGCCACACATACAATAGACTCTTGGAGGGTAAGCAAGTTCCCAATTTTCACCTCCAGGATGCCCTGCTTTGTCACCTAGGACACCTTTGTGTTCCTTCAAGCGAGCGTGCCAAGATGATTTGGGAGGCGTACTACAGTTGGGTCGCTGGGCATTTCGGGGTCAATAAAATCATTGCAGTACTGCAAAAGTATTTCTATTGGCTGAACCTTCAACATGATGTCGGGAAGTACATCAAGTCCTTCACTTCTTGCACCATTGCCAAACCGACCATCAAGAAGTAAGGCCTCTATACTTCGCTTCCTACCCCCAGTTGACCTTGGAAATCCATCTCTATGGATTACATGTCGGGCCTTCCTTCTACTAAGCATGGCAATGACTGTGTTTTTGTGGTCGTCGACCGATTCTTGAAGATGTCCATTATGATGGCCTGCAAGAAGAATATCACAGCAGAAGCCACTGCTAAACTCTTCTTTGAACGAGTGTGGGTACACTTTTGGATCCCACAGTCTATCATCTCAGATCGGGACAACAGGTTCCTCAGTACATTTTGGTCCACCCTCTAGTTGATGCTTGACACCAAACTCACCAAGTCCACAACTTTCCATCTACAAACTGATGGCCAGAGAGAGGTTGTCAACCGGATGATTGTAGACATTCTGTGCATGTACAACTCAAATCATCCACGCACATGGGATGAGAGCCCCTCCTATGTACAACACAGCTACAACCGGGCTCTCCATAGCTCAACCAACCACAACCCCTTTCAAGTGGGCTTGGGATTCCAACCACTATGTCCCATTGACGTAGCCATGCCATTTGCAACTACTTGGGCAGATTCAGCCCATGTCCAGTCTGAGGCTGACAAGTTAAACAACTTCATTGAGTTCATTCGGCACATTCGCCAACAAGTTCATGACATCTTGGACATAACCAATGCTAAGTACAAGAAACGACATGATCAACATTGGGTGCCACACAACTTCCAGGTGGGCAACAAAGTGTGGCTACATTTGCAAAAGGATCACATCGTTGGACCCTACCTCAAGATCCACCCGCTCTGATATGGGCCATACACCATCACCAAGGTTGTAGGGGACAATGCCTTTGAGCTCAGTATTCCACCATTCCTTGGTATCCACCCATTTTTCAATGTGGACCCTCTTCGACCCTACTTTTCACCTCTACTAGACACATCCGACATGGTAGAACAACTCACACAAACAGAGTTAAACGCAGATTGCATGGAACAAGCCACAATTGATCGAGTTATGGACACACAGATCAAGAACACCCGCCAATAGAGGATCTAGCTATATCGAGTTGTCAAAGCAGGCCAAATCCTTCACCAGGGCAAGTAGCTCACCAAGGACCAAGTTCAGCAGAAGTTTTCTCATCTCATGGAGGAACTCAACGCAATGGGGACCATTGCTTCCTAAGGGGGGAGGACTGATCCAGGTGGATATTGGAGGCCACCCGCCTATTCCACTTGGACCCACACCATTGTTTCTTTCAATTTTTAAGTTTCCTTAATTGTAGCACAATTTACTATTTTTAGCAGTTCTTCGGGTCCTGAACTTTTGGAGTTGTTTTGAGGCCCTAAACGACGTTTCTTGGGCATGAATGCTCTGGCGAATATGAATCCGTTTTGGAATCGATATTCTCTATCAGTAGTCCTTGGATATATCAGTAGTCCTCGGATATATCTTTCTAACGATGTATCATGTGTGTCAAATGGAGATAGTATGCCAAAGTTACGACCCCGGGAAATTGATGTACCAATTTACCCCAATGGGGCCCATATTCTGGCGTTTCATCTCCTAGGGTTAGGTTTTTGGATGTTTAGGGTTTTCCATTGTTTCTCAGTAATATATAGGCCTTCGAGCCTCATTGTAACAATTAGTTCAGAGGCCAATAGCCGCCACATGTCTTCTCAGATATAAGCTACCAACGCCCTAGCTAGTTTATTTCCATTCTGTCTGTAATCATTTTTCAGTCATTTGTTATTAATGAAATGAAGTCTTATTTCCGTTGCATTTCCGCGTTTATGTGTATTTATGTATTTCATTGTGTTCCTACATAAATCTGGATCAGTGGTATCAGAGCGGTCTTCTCGTTCTTGATCTTTCTTTGCATGTCCCCAACGAGGTCGGGGTATAAGGAGTTGGGGCTCGATCTGGTTGAACCTTTGCAAGATCAGTCTCGCAAACCCCGACAACCGCCCATGGGGGAAGAAAAGAAAGATGAGGGAGTAGGAGATCCTATCAAAATGTTTCTCGAGGAGGCCCTCGAGAAACAAAGGAATGTGATGATGGACAACTTTGCCCAGATTCTTCAACGGATTCCCACTAGCAGCGCATCGACATCCAATAGCCACTCTGGAGGCGCCACTCCTTTTAAGGTATAAGTAAACTTTGACATTCCCATATTTGAGGGCCAAATAGATGCAGATGTCATAGATAGATGGTTGAATCTGTTAGAAGGATATTTCTCGGTTCATGAAGTTTCCAACCGAGAAAGGATTATTTTCGCACTCCTCAAAGCCTCCCCCCATTTCAAGGACTGGTGGGAAACCTACTCGGAGCAACAGGGTGAGGGGGAACCCTCTTTGTTCTCGGCCACACCCACTTGGAATTCTTTCTTAGATGCCATCAAGGAACAATATTATCCTGTGGGGAGCTATGAGGACAAATACATACAATGGACTACGCTGCGGCAGTAAAGGGACCAAGATGTGCATGAGATGACAAATCTGTTTCATACCCTACACACAAAGTTGGGTATCAAATATTCAGAGAAACATTTGGTGTTAAAGTACTGCAGTTTTTTTTGCAGATACATTCAAGAGGAAATGGAGTTCCTCGACATCTCCTCGCTTAGTGTGGCATACCAATATGCTTCCAAGATTGAGCAGAAGTTCAAATAGAAAAAGCAAGACTTTGGGTGTGTGAATCAGAAGCAAGGGAAAGGTACCTCCAAATCGCAGAACAAAGGACCAAGCCAAGGCAGGGCAGCCCAGGATAAACCGCAAAAGCCACAAGCAAAGAACAACACCACAAAGCCAAAAAAGGACACGGGGAAGTCGTGTGAGTTCCATAACAACTCCACTCACAACACAAGTGAGTGTTGGGCCAAGCAGTCACTAGTAGCTGAGTTGGAGGCTTCTGAATCGGATGCATGCTCCAAATCTGAATCAGAACCCGACAAGGGGAATGATAGGGGGAAGCAGATTATCGATGCGGAGCCCAATGCCACCGTTCCCACCACAAAGATCCAGAAGGAGAAACCAGAAGATCCGGAGGAGGCAGAGCATCTCTTCCATTCCAAGATGTGGGTAAAGGATTCCCCGTTGCAGTTCATTGTCGACAGCGGGAGCCAGAAGAACCTCATCTCGATAGAGGTCGTGAAGCGGTTGGGCTTGCCGACCACAGAACAACCACAACCATACACCGTCGGGTGGTTGCACCAAGGACGAGACCTCCACATCAGCCAACAATGTCTCCTTCCCTACAACATCAAGCCCTTCACGGATGAGGTATTATGTGACATTTCTCCTCTTGATGTTTCTGATGTATTATTAGGCCAACCGTACTTGTGGAAGAGACATGTTTTTTATGAGTCCAAGCCTCGTGCTATTATTATCACCTTTGGCAATAAGCTGTACATGATACCGGAGATAGCACTACCTACCACCATCTCTTTGGTTACTGCAAAACAATGCAGTAAGCTCATTTCCAAAACTAGGAAATTTGTTTTCCTGATGATCCGCCCTCGGGGAAAGAGGAAGACTATGGCCATGAACTACAGACAGGGCCCCGCTGCACGAAAACAATAGATGGATAAGGTCGTGGAGGAGTATGAGGACATCTTCACCTCCCACACAGGGGTGCCTCTACACTGCCAGGTCAAGCACCCCATCGATCTAACCCCAGGTGCGTCGCTGCCCAATGGACCCATCTATCGACGCTTTGTTCTGGAGAATGACAAAATCAAGAGGCAGATTCAGGAGTTGTTGTAGAAACGTGAAATCCGACTGAGTTCCTCACCCTGTGGGAGCCCGATCGTGTTGGTGTAGAAGAAGGATGGGACTTGGAGACTTTGCATTGACTATCGGGCACTGAACAATATCATTGTTTGAAATAGGTACCAAATCCCACGAATTGATGACCTTCTGGACCAACTCAAGGGGTGAAATATTTCAGCAAGATCGACTTGAAGTCAGGGTATCACTAGGTACCAATCGAACCCTCTAATGTGTGGAAGACTACCTTCAAATCCAAGGAGGAACTTTTTGAATTATTATTCATGCCATTCGGGTTGACGAATGCCCCTGCAACCTTCATGAGGCTAATGGACGACATACTACGGCCATTCACCAACTCATTTGTAGTGGTGTACTTGGATGACATTCTGATCTTCAACCAGACTTGGGAAGAGCACCTCCACCACATCCGACATGTCCTCCAAACACTGTGACAACACAAGTTATTTTCCAATTTGGAGAAATGCACTTTTGGCATGACCCAGGTTCAGTATCTAGGATACATTATTGATGAATGGGGGGTGCATGTGGATCCAACAAAGATCCAAGTCATTTGGGATTGGCCAGCCCCAACCACCCTAACAGAGCTCCGCAGATTTTTAGGTCTTACCAATTTCTATCGTAGGTTTGTGTTGGGATTATCTCATATCACTTGGCCCTTGAGTCAAGTCACCAAGGGAGGAGCTAA
>ML808941.1:158301-190099 GCA_009831015.1 Picea engelmannii | reverse complement strand
ATCTCAACAGAAGGCATTCGGGGAGTTGAAGCATCGCCTCTACTCTGCACCAGTGCTCACATTACCAGACTTGCAACAACCATTTGAGATTGAGACAGATGCCTCTGACTATGCCATTGGGGCAGTCCTTACTCAACATGGGCATCCAGTGGCATATCACAGTGAGACACTTTCCGACACAGTCTAGAAGTATCCCACTTATGACAAAGAAATGTATTACATTGTGCAGGCTTGTCGGAAATGGAAGCATTACATTTTGGGAAAGGAAACGGTCATCCACACAGACCACCGACCCCTACAGTTCATACAGACACAAGGGAAGTTGCAGAACGATTGCCATCAGAAGTGGTCCACATACCTACAACAGTTTCATTTGAACATTAAGTACAAGAAAGGCAACACCAATAATGTTGTAGACTGCCTCAGTCGACCACCCATCGTAGCGCTAACCACTGTGCTCAACTCTTGTGGGCACAAGACTTCTTATTGGCTGCTTCTCTATACAAGTGATACAGAATTTGGCCACACATACAATAAACTCTTGGAGGGTAAGCAAGTTCCCAATTTTCACCTCCAAGATGCCCTGCTTTGTCACCTGGGACACCTTTGTGTTCCTTCAAGCCAGCGTGCCAAGATTATTTGGGAGGCGCACTACAGTTGGGTCGTAGGGAATTTCGGGGTCGAGAAAACCATGGCAGTACTGCAAAATTATTTCTATTGGTCGAACCTTCGACAGGATGTCAGGAAGTACATCATGTCCTGCACTTCTTGCACCATTGCCAAACCGACCATCAAGAAGCAAGGCCTCTATACTCCGCTTCCTGCCCCCAGTCAACCTTAGGAATCCATCTCTATGAATTACATGTCGGGCCTTCCTTCTACTAAGCATGGCAATGAATGTCCTTTTGTGGTCTTCGATCGATTCTTGAAGATGTCCATTATGATGGATTGCAAGAAGAATATCACAACAGAAGCCACTGCTAAACTCTTCTTTGAACGAGTGTGGGTACACTTTGGGATCCCACAGTCTATCATCTTATATCGGGACAGTAGGTTCCTCAGTACATTTTGGTCCAGCCTCTAGTTGATGCTGGACACCAAGCTCACCATGTCCACAACTTTCCATCCGCAAACTGATGGCTATACAGAGGTCGTCAATTGGATGATTGTACACATTCTGCGCATGTACAACTCAAAGCATCCACGCACATAGGATGAGAGCCTCCTCTATGTACAACAAATCTACAACCAGGCTCTCCATATCTCAACCATCCACAACCCCTTTCAAGTGGGCTTGGGATTCCAACCACTATGTTCCATTGACGTAGCCATGCCATTTGCGGCTACTCGAGCAGATTCAGCCCATGTCCAGTCTAAGGCTAACAAGGCAAAAAAATTCATTGAGAACATTCAGCACATCCTGCAATAAGCTCATGACATCTTGGACAGAGCCAATGCTAAGTACAAGAAACGACATGATCAACATCGGGTGCCACACAACTTCCAGGTGGGCAACACAGTGTGGCTACATTTGCAAAAGGAGCGCCTCGCTGGACCCTACCGCAAGATCTACCTGCTCTGATTTGGGCCACACACCATCACCAAGGCTGTAGGGGACATTACCTTTGAGCTCAGTTTTCCACCATTCCTTGATCTGCACCCAGTGTTCAATGTGGATTGCCTTCGGCCCTACTTTCCACCTCTACTAGACACATCCGACATGGCAGAACAACTCACACCAACAAAGTTAAACCCAGATTGCATGGAACAAGCCACAACTGATCGACTTATGGACATACAGATCAAGAACACCCGCCAATAGAGGATCCAACTATATTGAGTTGTCAAAGTAGGCCAACTCCTTCACTAGGGCAAGTGGCTCACTAGGGACCAAGTTAAGCAGAAGTTTCCTCATCTCATGGAGGAACTCAACACAATGGGGACCATTGCTTCCTAAGGGGGGAGGACTGATCCAGGTGTATATTGGTGGCCACCCGCCTATTCCACTTGGACCCACACCATTGTTTCTTTCAGTTTTTTAGTTTCCTTAATTGTAGCACAATTTACTATTTTTAGTAGTTCTTCGGGTCCTAAACTTCCAGAGCTGTTTTGAGGCCCTAAACGACATTTTTTTGTGCATGAATGTTGTGGTGAATATATACCCATTATGGACTCAATATTCGTTGCTAGCAGTGTAGTCTTCGGATAGATCTTTCTAACGGTGTATCATGTGCGTCAAACAGAGATAGTATTCCAAAGTTACGACACCGGGAAATTGATGTACCAATTTACCCCAACGGGGCCCATATTCTGGTGTTTCATCTCCTAAGGTTAAGTTTTTGGATGTTTAGGGTTTTCCATTGTTTCTTTGTAATATATAGGCCTTCGAGCCTCATTGTAACAGGCAGTTCAGAGGCCAGTAGCCACCACATCTCTTCTCAGAGATAAGCTACCAGCGCCCTAGCTAGTTTATTTTCATTCTGTCTGTAAGCATTTTTCAGTCATCTGTTATTAATGAAATGAAGTCTTATTTCCACTGCATCTCCGCGTTTATGTGTATTTCTGTATTTCATTGTGTTCCTACATAAATCCGAATTAGTGGAATTAGAGCAGTCTGCTCGTTCTTGACCTTTCTTTGTATGTCCCCAACGAGGTCAAGGTATAAGGAGTTGGGGCTCGATCTGGTTGAACCTTTGCAAGATTAGTCTCGCAAACCCTGACGACCGCCCATGGGGGAATAAAATAAAGATGAGGGAGCAAGAGATCCAATCAAATGTTGCTCGAGGAGGCCCTCGAGAAACAAAGGAACGTGACGATGGACAACTTTGCCCAGATTCTTCAACGGATTCCCACTAGCGGCGCATAGACATCCAATAGCCACTCTGGAGACGCCACTCCTTTTAAGGTACAAGTAAACTTTGACATTCCCATATTTGAGGGCCAAATAGAAGTAGATGTCGTAGATAGATGGTTGAATCTGTTAGAAGGATATTTCTTGATTCATGAATTTTCCGACCGAGAAAGGATTATTTTCGCACTCCTCAAAGCTGCCCCCCATGTCAAGGACTGGTGGGAAACCTACTCGGAGCAATAGGGCGAGGGGGAACCCTCTCTATTCTCGGCCACACCCACTTGGAATTATTTCTGAGACGCCATCAAGGAACAATATTATCCTGTGGGGAGCTATGAGGACAAATACATACAATGGACTACGCTGCGGTAGCAAAGGGACCAAGATGTGCATGAGATGACAAATTTGTTTCATACCCTATGCACAAAGTTGGGTATCAAAGATTCAGAGAAACATTTGGTGTTAAAGTACCGCAGTTGTATGCACAGATACAGTTAGGAGGAAATGGAGTTCTTCGACATCTCCTCACTTGGTGTGGCGTACCGATATGCTGCTAAGATTGAGCAGAAGTTCAAACAGAAAAAGAGAGACTTTGGGTCTATGAATCAGAAGGAAGGGAAAGGTACCTCCAAACTGTAGAACAAAGGACCGAGCCAAGGTGGGGCGGCCCAGGATAACCCGCCAAAGACACAAGAAAAGAAGAACACCACGAAGCCAAAAAAGGACACGGGGAAGTGGTGTGAGTTCCATAAGAGCTCCACTCACAACACAAGTGAGTGTCAGGCCAAGCAGTCACTGGTAGCCGAGTTGAAGGCTTCTAAATCGGATGCATGCTTAGAATCTGAATTAGAATCCGACAAGGGGAATGATAGGGGGAAGCAGATTATCGATGCGGAGCCCAACGCCACCATTGCCACCACGAAGATCCAGAAGGAGGAACCAGAAGATCTGGAGGAGGCGAAGCGTCTCTTCCATTCCAAGATGTGGGTAAAGGTTTCCCCGTTGTAGTTCATTGTCGATAGCGAGAGCCAGAAGAACCTCATCTCGATAGAGGTCATGAAGCGGTTGGGCTTGCTGACCACAACACACCCACAACCATACACCATCAGGTGGTTGCACCTACAAGGACGGGACCTCCGCGTCAACCAACAATGTCGCCTTCCCTACAGCATCAAGCCCTTCATGGATGAGGTATTATGTGACATTGCTCCTCTTGATGTTTCTGATGTATTATTCAGCCAACCATACTTGTGGAAGCGACATGTTGTGTATGTGTCCAGGCCTGGTGCTGTTATTATCACCTTGGCCAATAAGCTATACAGGATACCAGAGATAGCACAATCTACCACCATCTCCTTGGTTACTGCAAAACAATGCAGTAAGCTCATTTCCAAAACTAGGAAATTTGTTTTCCTAATGATCCGCCCTCAGGGAAAGAGGAAGACTGTGGCCATAACCTACATACAGGGCACCGTTGCACGAAAACAACAGATGGATAAGGTCGTGGAGGAGTACGAGGAAATATTCACCTCCCACGCAAGGGTGCCTCTACACTGCCAGGTCAAGCACCCCATCGATCTGACCCCAGGTGCGTCACTGCCCAATGGACCCATCTATCGACGCTCTATTCTGGAGAATGACAAAATCAAGAGACAAATTCAGGAGCTGTTACAGAAAGGTCACATCCGGCCGAGTTCATCACCCTGTGGGAGCCCGATCATGTTGGTGCAGATGAAGGATGGGACTTGGAGACTTTGCATTGACTATCGGGCACTGAACAAGATCATTGTTTGGAATAGGTACCTAATCCCATGGATTGATGACCTTCTGGACGAACTCAAGGGAGCAAAATATTTCAGCAATATCGACTTGAATTCAGAGTATCACCAGGTACCAATCAAACCCTTTAATGTGTGGAAGACTACCTTCAAATCCAAGGAGGGCCTTTTTGAATGGTTGGTCATTCCATTCGGGTTGACGAATTCCCCTACAACCTTTATGAGGCTAATGGACGACATCCTATGGTAATTCACCAACTCATTTGTAGTGGTGTACTTGGATGCCATTCTGATCTTCAGCTAGACTTGGGAAGAGCACCTCCAGCACATCCGACAAGTCCTCCAAACACTGCGACAACACAAGTTGTGTGCCAATTTGGATAAATGCACTTTTGGCATGACCTAGGTTCAGTATCTGGGATACATTATTGATGAGTGGGGGGTGTATGTGGATCCAGCAAAGATCCAAGTCATTCGGGATTGGCCATCCCCAACCACCCTAAGAGAGCTCCGTAGCTTTTTAGGTTTTGCCAATTTCTACCATAGGTTTGTGTTGTGATTCTCTCATATCACTTGGCCTTTGAGTCAAGTCACCAAGGGAGGAGCTAAATAATAATTCTTTTGGTCCGAATCTCAACAGGAGGCATTCGGGGAGTTGAAGAATCGCCTCTGCTCTACACTAGTGCTCACATTACTAGACTTCCAACAACCATTTGAGATTGAGACAAATGCCTCTGACTATGCCATTGGGGTAGTCCTTACTCAACATCGGCATCCAGTGGCATATCACAGTGAGACACTTTTCGACACAGTCCGTAAGTATCCCAATTATGACAAAGAAATGTATTCCATTGTGTAGGCTTGTCGACAATGGAAGCATTACATTTTGGGAAAGGAAACGGTCATCCACATAGACCACAGACCCCTACAGTTCATACAGACACAAGGGAAGTTGTAGAACAATTGCCATCAGAAGTGGTCCACATACCTACAAAAGTTTCATTTGAACATTAAGTACAAGAAATGCAGCACCAATAATGTTGCAGACTGCCTCAGTCGACCACCCATTGTGGCGCTAACCACTATGCTCAACTCTTGTGGGCACAAGACTTCTGATTGGCCGCTTCTCTACACAAGTGATCCAGAATTCGGCAACACATACAATAAACTCTTGGAGGGTAAGCAAGTTCCCAATTTTCACCTCCAAGATGCCCTGCTTTGTCACCTGGGACACCTTTGTGATCCTTCAAGCGAGCATGCCAAGATGATTTGGGAGGCGCACTACAGTTGGGTCGTAGGGCATTTTGGGGTCGAGAAAACCATGGCAGTACTACAAAAGTATTTCTATTAGCCGAACCTTCGACAGGATGTTGGGAAGTACATCAAGTCCAGCATTGCTTGGGCCATTACCAAACCGACCATCAAGAAGCAAGGCCTCTATACTTCGCTTCCTACCTCTGGTCGACCTTGGGAATCCATCTCTATGGATTACATGTCGGGCCCTCCTTCTACTAAGCATGGCAATGGCTATGTTTTTGTGGTCGTCGATTGATTCTCGAAGATGTCCATTATGATGGCCTGCAAGAAGAATATTACAACAGAATCCACTGCTAAACTCTTCTTTGAACGAGTGTGGGTGCACTTTGGGATCCCACAATCTATCATCTCAGATCGAGACAACAGGTTCCTCAGTACATTTTGGTCCAGCCTCTGGTCGATGCTAGACACCAAGCTCACCAAGTCCACAACTTTCCATCCGCAAACTGATGGCAAGAAAGAGGTCGTCAACCGGATGATTGTACACATTCTGTAGATGTACAACTCAAAGAATCCATGCACATGGGATGAGAGGCTCCCCTATGTACACCACAGCTACAACCGGACTCTCCATAGCTCAACCATCCACAACCCCTTTCAAGTGGGCTTGGGATTCCAACCACTATGTCCCATTGATGTAGCCATGCCATTTGCGGCTACTAGAGCAAATTCAACCCATGTCCAGTCTGAGGCTGACAAGGAAAACAACCTCATTTAGCGCATTCAACACATCCACCAACAAGTTCATGACATATTGGACAGAGCCAATGCTAAGTACAAGAAATGACATGATCAACATCAGGTGCCACACAACTTCCAGGTGGGCGACAAAGTGTGGCTACATTTGCAAAAGGAGCGCCTCGCTGGACCCTACCGCAAGATCCGCACGCTCTGATATGGGCCATACTCCATCACCAAGGTTGTAGGGGAAAATGCGTTTGAGCTCACTATTCCACTATTCCTTGGTCTACACCTAGTGTTCAATGTGGACCACCTTCGACCCTACTTTCCACCTCTACTAGACACATCCGACATGGCAGAACAACTCACACCAACAGAGTTAAACTCAGATTGCATGGAACAAGCCACAATTGATCAAATTATGGACACACAGATCAAGAACACCCGCCAATAGAGGATCCATCTATATCGAGTTGTCAAAGCAGGCCAACTCCTTTACCAGGGCAAGTGGCTAACCAGGGACCAAGTTCAACAGAAGTTTCCTCATCTTATGGAGGAACTCAATGCAATGGGGACCATTACTTCCTAAGGGGGGAGGACTGATCCAAGTGGATATTGGTGGCCACCCGCCTATTCCACTTGGACCCACACCATTGTTTCATTTAGTTTTTCAGTTTCCTTAATTGTAACACAATTTACTATTTTTAGTAGTTCTTCGGGTCCTAAACTTCCGGAGCTGTTTTGAGGCCCTAAATGAAGTTTTTTGGGCATGAATGCTTTGGCGCATATGAGTCTATTTTGGATTCCATATTCATTGTTAGCAGTGTAATCCTCGGATAGATCTTTCTAACAATGTATCATGTGTGTCAAACAGAGATAGTATGCCAAAGTTATGACCCCGGGAAATTGATGTACCAGTTTACTCCAACGGGGACCATATTTTGGCATTTCATCTCCTAGGGGTAGGTTTTTGGATGTTTAGGGTTTTCCATTGTTTCTCAGTAATATATAAGCCTTTGAGCCTCATTGTAACATGAAGTTTAGAGGCTAGTAGCCACCACATCTCTTCTCAGAGATAAGCTACCAGTGCCCTAGCTAGTTTATTTCTATTTTGTCTGTAAGCATTTTTCAGTCATTTGTTATTATTGAAATGAAGTCTTATTTCCGCTGCATCTCCATGTTTATGTGTATTTCTGTATTTCATTGGGTTCCTACATAAATCTGGATCAGTGGTATCAGAGTGGTCTTCTCGTTCTCGATTTTTTTTGCATGTCCCCAACAAGGTCGGGGTATAAGGAGTTGGGGCTCGATCTAGTTGAACCTTTTCAAGATCAGTCTCGCAAACCCTGACGACTGCAAATGGGGGAAGAAAAGAAAGATGAGGGAGCAGGAGATCCTATCAAAAATTTTCTTGAGGAGGCCCTCGAGAAACAAAGGAACACGATGATGGACAACTTTGCTCAGATTCTTCAACGGATTCCCACTAGCGACGCATCAACATCCAATAGCCACTCTGGAGGCGCCACTCCTTTTAAGGTACACGTAAACTTTGACATTCCCATATTTGAGGGCCAAATAGATACATATGTCATAGATAGATGGTTGAATCTGTTGGAAGGATATTTCTCGGTTCATGATTTTTTCGATCGAGAAAGGATTATTTTCGCACTCCTCAAAGTCGCCCCCCATGTCAAGGACTGTTGGGAAACCTACTCGAAGAAACAGGGCGAGGGGTAACCCTCTCTATTCTCGGCCACACCCACTTGGAATTCTTTCTGAGACGCCATCAAGGAACAATATTATCCCGTGGTGAGCTATGAGGATAAATACATACAATGGACTATGCTACAACAGTAAAGGGACCAAGATGTGCATGAGATGATGAATCTGTTTCATACCCTATGCACAAAGTTGGGTATCAAATATTCAGAGAAACATTTGGTGTTAAAGTACCGTAGTTGTCTCCATAGATACATTCAAGAGGAAATGGAGTTCCTCGACATCTCCTCGCTTGGTGAGGCGTACCGATATGCTGCCAAGATTGAGCAGAAGTTCAAACTGAAAAAGTGAGACTTTGGGTCTCTGAATCAGAAGCAAGGGAAAGGTACCTCCAAACCGCAAAGCAAAGGACCAAGCCAAGGCGGGGCGGCCCAAGATAACCTGCCAAATCCACAAGAAAAGAACAACACCACGAAGCCAAAAAAGGACATGGGGAAGTGGTGTGAGTTCCATAAGAGCTCCACTCATAACACAAGTGAGTGTCGAGCCAAGCAGTCACTGGTAGCCGAGTTGAAGGCTTCTAAATCAGATGCATGCTATGAATCTGAATCAGAAACCAACAACGAGAATGATAGGGGGAAGAAGATTATCGATGCGGAGCCCAATGCCACCATTGCCACCATGAAGATCCAGAAGGAGGAACCAGAAGATCTGGAGGAGGCAGAGCATCTCTTCCATTCCAAGATGTGGGTAAAGTGTTCCCTGTTGGAGTTCATTGTCGATAGCGGGAGCCAGAAGAACCTCATCTCGGTAGAGGTCGTGAAGCGACTGGGCTTTCTGATCATAGAACACCCACAACCATACACCATCGGGTGGTTGCACCAAGGACGGGACCTCCGCGTCAGCCAACAATGTTGCCTTCCCTACAACATCAAGCCCTTCACGGATGAGGTATTATGTGACATTGCTCCTCTTGATGTTTTTGATGTATTATTAGGCCAACTGTACTTGTGGAAGCGACATGTTTTGTATGAGTCCAGGCCTCATGCTATTATTATCACCTTGGGCAATAAGTTGTACAGGATACCAGAGATGGCACTGTCTACCACCATCTCTTTGGTTATTGCAAAACAATGCAGTAAGCTCATTTCCAAAACTAGGAAATTTGTTTTCCTGAAGATTCGCCCTCATGGAAAGAGGAAGACTATGGTCATGACCTACAGACAAGTCCCCGTTGCACGAAAACAACAGATGGATAAGGTCATGGAGGAGTACGAACACATATTCACCTCCCATGTAGGGGTGCCTCTACATTTCCAAGTCAAGCACCCCATCGATCTAACCCCAGTTGCGCTGCTACCCAATGGACCCATCTATCGACGCTTTGTTCTGGAGAATGACAAAATCAACAGGCAGATTCAGGAGCTGTTGCAGAAAGGTCACATCCGACCAAGTTCATCACCCTGTGGGAGCTCGATCATGTTGGTGCAGAAGAAGGATGGGACTTGGAGACTTTGCATTGACTATCAGGCACTGAACAAGATCAGTGTTCGGAATAGGTACCCGATAACACGGATTGATGACCTTCTGGACCAACTCAAGGGGGGGGGGAATATTTCATCAAGATCGACTTGAAGTCGGGGTATCACCAGGTACCAATCGAACCCTCTAATGTGTGGAAGACTTCCTTCAAATCTAAGGAGGGCCTTTTCGAATGGTTGGTCATTCCATTCGGGTTGACGAATGCCCCTACAACCTTCATGAGTCTAATGGACGACATCATACAACCATTCACCAACTCATTTGTAGTGGTGTACTTGGATGAGATGCTGATCTCCAGCCAGACTTGGTAAGAGCACCTGCACCATATCTGACAGGTCTTCCAAACACTGCGACAACACAAGTTGTGTGCCAATTTGGAGAAATGCACTTTTGGCATGACCCAGGTTCAATATCTGGGATACATTATTGATGAGAGGGGAGTGCATGTGGATCCAAAAAAGATCCAAGTCATTTGGGATTGGCCATCCCCATCCACCCTAACAGAGCTCCACAACTTTTAAGGTCTTGCTAATTTCTACCATAGGTTTGTGGTTGGATTCTCTCATATCACTTGGCCTTTGAGTCAAGTCACCAAGGGAGGAGCTAAAGAAAAATTATTTTGGTCTGAATCTCAACAGAAGGCATTCAGGGAGTTGAAGCATTGCCTCTACTCTGCACCAGTGCTCACATTAAAATACTTGCAACAACCATTTGAGATTAAGACAGATGCCTCTAACTATGCCATTGGGGCAGTCCTTACTCAACATGGGTATCCAGTGGCATATCACAGTGAGACACTTTCCGACACAGTCTGGAAGTATCCCACTTATGACAAAGAAATGCATTCCATTGTGCAGGCTTGTCGGCAATGGAAACATTAAATTTTGGGAAATAAAATGATCATCCACACATACCACCGACCCCTGCAGTTCATACAGACACAAGGGAAGTTGCAGAACGATCGCCATCAGAAGTGGTCCACATACCTGCAACAGTTTCATTTGAACATTAAGTACAAGAAAGGTAGCAACAATAATGTTGCAGACTGCCTCAGCCAACCACCCATCGTGGCACTAACCACTGTGCTCAACTCTTGTGGGCACGAGACTTCCGATTGGCTGCTTCTCTACACAAGTAATCCAGAATTCGGCCACACATACAATAAACTCTTGGAGGGTAAGAAAGTTTCCAATTTTCACCTCCAGGATGCCCTACTTTGTCACCTAGGACACCTTTGTGTTCCTTCAAGAGAGAGTGCAAAGATGATTTGGGAGGCGCACTATAGTTGGGTCGCTGAGCATTTCGGGGTCGAGAAAACCATGGCAGTACTGCAAAAGTATTTCTATTGGCCAAACCTTCGACAGGATGTCGGGAAGTACATCAAGTCCTGCACTGCTTGCGCCATTGCCAAACCGACCATCAAGAAGCAAGGCCTCTATACTCCACTTCCTACCCCCATTCGACCTTGGGAATCCATATCTATGGATTACATGTCGGGCCTTCTTTCTACTAAGCATGGAAATGAATGTTTTTTT
Organism: Picea engelmannii; assembly: GCA_009831015.1. Classification (NCBI taxonomy): domain Eukaryota; kingdom Viridiplantae; phylum Streptophyta; class Pinopsida; order Pinales; family Pinaceae; genus Picea; species Picea engelmannii. Next base: position 178,676 of record ML808941.1, on the reverse strand, counting down.
GGGGTCGTTGACCGATTCTCGAAGATTTCCATTATGATGGCCCGCAAGAAGAATATCACAGCAGAAGCCACTGCTAAACTCTTCTTTGAACGAGTGTGGGTATACTTTTGGATACCACAGTCTATCATCTCAAATCGGGACAGAAGGTTCCTCGGTACATTTTGGTCCAACCTCTGGTCGATGCTGGACACCAAGCTCACTAAGTCCACAACTTTCCATCTGCAAATCGATGGCCAGAAAGACGTTGTCAACCAGATGATTATACACATTATGTGCATGTGCAACTCAAATCATCCACGCACATTTGATGAGATCCTCCCCTATGTACAACACAGCTACAACAGGGCTCTCCATAGCTCAACCAGCCACAACCCCTTTTAAGTGGGCTTGGGATTCCAACCACTATGTCCCATTGACGTAGCCATGCCATTTTCCGCTACTCAGGCAGATTCAGCCCATGTCCAGTCTGAGGCTTAGAAGGCAAGCAACTTCATTGAGCGCATTCATCACATCCACCAACAAGTTCATGACATCTTGGACAGAGCCAATGCTAAGTATAAGAAATGACATGATCAACATCGGGTGCCACACAACTTCCAGGTGGGCGACAAAGTGTGACTACATTTGCAAAAGGAGCGCCTCGTTGGACCCTACCGCAAGATCTGCCCTCTCTGATATGGGCCATACACCATCACCAAGGCTGTAGGGTACAATGCCTTTGAGCTCAGTATTCCACCATTCCTTGGTCTGCACCCAGTGTTCAATGTGGACCGCCTTCGGCCCTACTTTCCACCTCTACTAGACACATCCGACATGGTAGAACAACTCACACCAATAGAGTTAAACCCATATTGCATGGAACAAGCCACAACTGATTGAATTATGGACACAGAGATCAAGAACACCCGCCAATATAGGATCTAGCTATATCGAGTTGTCAAAGCAGGCCAACTCCTTCACCAAGGCAAGTGGCTCACCAAGGACCAAGTTCAGCAGAAGTTTCCTCATCTCATGGAGGAAATCAATGCAATGGGGACCATTGCTTCCTAAGGGGGGAGGACTGATTCAGGTGGATATTGGTGGTCACTCACCTATTCCACTTGGACCCACACCATTGTTTCTTTCAGTTTCCTTAATTGTAGCACAATTTACTATTTTTAGTAGTTCTTCGGGTCCTGAACTTCCAGAGCTGTTTTGAGGCCCTAAACGATGTTTTTTGGGCATGAATGCTCTGGCGAATATCAAATCGTTTTGGACATTAGGATTGTTATAAGTAGTGTATTCCTCAGATAGATCTTTCTAACGATGTATTATTTGCGTCAAACGGAGATAGTATGTCAAAGTTATGACCCCGGGAAATTGATGTACCAATTTACCCCAACGGGGCCCATATTCTGGCGTTTCATCTCCTAGGGTTAGTTTTTTGGATGTTTAGGGTTTTCCATTGTTTCTCAGTAATATATAGGCCTTCGAGCCTCATTGTAACAAGTATTTCAGAGGCCAATAGCCGCCACATGTCTTCTCAGAGATAAGCTACCAGTGCCCTAGCTAGTTTGTTTGCATTCTGTCTGTAAGCATTTTTCAGTCATTTATTATTAATGAAATGAAGTCTTATTTCCAGTGCATATCTGCGTTTATGTGTATTTATGTATTTCATTGTGTTCCTACATAAATCCGAATTAGTGGTATCAGAGCGGTCTACTCGTTCTCGATCTTTCTTTGCATGTTCCCAACGAGGTCGGGGTATAAGGAGTTGGGCCTCGATCTGGTTGAACCTTTGCAGGATCAGTCTCGCAAACCCCGACGACTGCCCATGGGGGAAGAAAAGAAAGATGAGGGAGCAGGAGATCCTTTCAAAATGTTGCTAGAGGAGGCCCTCGAGAAACAAAGGAATGCAATGATGGACAACTTTACCTAGATTCTTCAACGGATTCCCACTAATGGTGCATCGACATCCAATAGCCACACTAGAGGAACCACTCCTTTTAAGGTACAAGTAAACTTTGACATTCCCATATTTGAGGGCCAAATAGATGCAGATGTCATAGATAGATGGTTGAATCTATTAGAAGGATATTTCTCGGTTCATGAATTTTTCGACCGAGAAAGGATTATTTTCGCACTCCTCAAAGTCGCCCCCCATGTCAAGGACTGGTGGGAAACCTACTCGGAGCAACAGGGCGAGGGGGAACCCTCTCTTTTCTTGGCCACACCCACTTGGAATTCTTTCTGAGACGCCATCAAGGAACAATATTATCCCGTGGGGAGATATGAGGACAAATACATACAATGGACTACGCTACGACAGCAAATGGACCAAGATGTGCATGAGATGATGAATCTGTTTCATACCCTATGCACAAAGTTGGGTATCAAAGATTCAGAGAAACATTTGGTGTTAAAGTACTGCATTTGTCTGCACAGATACATTCAGGAGGAAATGGAGTTCCTCGACATCTCCTCGCTTGGTGTGGCGTACCAATATGCTACCAAGATTGAGCAGAAGTTCAAACAGAAAAAGCGAGACTTTGGGTCTGTGAATCAGAAGCAAGGTAAAGGTACCTCCAAACCACAGAATAAAGGACCAAGCCAAGGCAGGGTGGCCCAGGATAACCCGCCAAAGCCACAAGAAAATAACAACACCACAAAGCCAAAAAAGGACATGGGGAAGTGGTGTGAGTTCCATAAGAGATTCACTGACAACACAACTGAGCATCGGGCCAAGCAGTCACTGGTAGTTGAGTTGAAGGCTTCCGAATCGGATTCATGCTTTGAATATGAATCAGAACCCGACAAGGGGAATGATTAGGGGAAGCAGATTATCAATGCAGAGCCCAATGCCACCGTTGCCACCACAAAGATCCAGAAGGAGGAACCAGAAGATCCGGAGGAGGCGGAGGACTTAATCCATTCCAAGATTTGGGTAAAGGGTTCCCCGTTGTAGTTCATTGTCGACATCAGGTGCTAGAAGAACCTCATCTCGGTAGAGGTCGTGAAGTGGCTGGGATTCCTGACCACAGAACACCCACAACCATACACCATCGGGTGGTTGCACCAAGTACGGGACCTCCGCGTCAGCCAACAATGTCGCCTTCCCTACATCATCAAGCCCTTCACGGATGAGGTATTATGTGACATTTCTCCTCTTGATGTTTCTGTTGTATTATTAGGCCAATTGTACTTGTGGAAGCGACATGTTGTGTATGAGTCCAGGCCTCGTGTTGTTATTATCACCTTGGGAAATAAGTTATACAGGATACCAGAGATAGCATCGCCTACCACCATCTCTTTGGTTACTGCAAAACAATGCAGTAAGCTCATTTCCAAAACCAGGAAATTTGTTTTCCTGATGATCTGCCCTCAGGGAAAGAGGAAGACTATGGCCATGACCTACAGACAGGGCCCCACTGCATGAAAACAACAGATGGATAAGGTCATGGAGGAGTACGAGGAAATATTCACCTCCCACGTAGGGGTGCCTCTATACTGCCAGGTCAAGCACCCCATCGATCTGAACTCTGTTGCATCGCTGCCCAATGGACCCATCTATCGGCACTTTGTTCTGGAGAATCATGAAATCAAGAGGAAGATTCAGGAGTTGTTGCAGAAATGTCACATACGGCCGAGTTCATCACCCTGTGGGAGCCTGATTGTGTTGGTGCAGAAGAAGGATGGGACTTGGAGACTTTGTATTGACTATCGAGCACTGAAAAAGATCATTGTTCGGAATGGGTACCTGATCCCACGGATTGATGACCTTCTGGACTAACTCAAGGGGGGAAAATATTTCATCAAGATCGACTTGAAGTCGGGGTATCACCAGTACCAATCGAACCCTCTAACGTGTGGAAGACTTCCTTCAAATCCAAGGAGGGCCTTTTCGAATGGTTGGTCATGCCATTCGGGTTGATGAATGCCCCTGCAATCTTCATGAGGCTAATGGACAACATCCTACGACCATTCACCAACTCATTTGTAGTGGTGTACTTGGATGACATTCTGATCTTCAGCCAGACTTGGGAAGAGCACCTCCACCACATCTGACAGGTCCTCCAAACACTGCAACACAAGTTGTGTGCCAATTTGGAGAAATGCACTTTTGGCATGACCCAGGTTCAGTATCTGGGATATATTATTGATAAGCGGGGGGTGCATGTGGATCCAGAAAATATCCAAGTCATTCAGGATTGGCCATCCCCAACCACCCTAAGAGAGCTCCGCAACTTTTTAGGTCTTGCCAATTTCTACCATAGGTTTGTGCTGGGATTCTCTAATATCACTTGTCCCTTGAGTCAAGTCACCAAGGGAGGAGCTAAAGAAAAATTATTTTGGTCTGAATCTCAACAGAAGGCATTCGGGGAGTTGAAGCATTGCCTCTACTCTGCACCAGTGCTCACATTACCAAACTTGCAACAACCATTTGAGATTGAGACAGATGCCTCTGACTATGCCATTGGGGCAGTCCTTACTCAACATGGGCATCCAATGGAATATCACATCGAGAGACTTTTCGACACAGTCCAGAAGTATCCCACTTATGACAAAGAAATGTATTCCATTGTGCAGGCTTGTCGGCAATGGAAGCATTACATTTTGGGAAGGGAAACGGTCATCCACACAGACCACTGACCCCTGCAGTTCATACAGACACAAGGGAAGTTGCAGAACGATCGCCATCAAAAGTGGTCCACATACTTGCAATAGTTTCATTTGAACATTAAGTACAAGAAAGGCAACACCAATAATGCTGCAGACTGCCTCAGTCGACCACCCATCATGGTACTAACCACTGTGCTCAACTCTTGTGGGCACAAGACTTCTGATTGGCCACTTCTCTACACAAGTGATCCAGAATTCGACCACACATACAATAAACTCTTGGAGGGTAAGCAAGTTCCCAATTTTCACCTCCAGGATGCCTTGCTTTGCCACCTAGGACACCTTTATGTTCCTTCAAGCGAGCGTGCCAAGATGATTTAGGAGGCGCACTACAGTTGGGTCGCTGGGCATTTCAGGGTCGAGAAAACAATGGCAGTACTGCAAAAGTATTTCTATCGACCGAACCTTCGACAGGATGTCGGGAAGTACATCAAGTCCTGCACTGCTTGCACCATTGCCAAACTGACCATCAAGAAGCAAGGCCTCTATACTTCGCCTCCTACCCCTAGTCGACCTTTGGAGTCCATCTCTATGGATTACATTTTGGGACTTCCTTCTACTAAGCATGGCAACGACTGTGTTTTTGTGGTCGTCGACTGATTCTCGAAGATGTCCATTATGATGTCCTGCAAGAAGAATATCACAACAGAAGCCACTGCTAAACTCTTCTTTGAATGAGTGTGGGTATACTTTGGGATCCCACAGTCTATCATCTCAGATCGGGACAGTAGGTTCCTCAGTACATTTTGGTCCAGCCTCTGGTCAATGCTGGACACCAAGCTCACCAAGTCCACAACTTTCCATCTGCAAATTGATGGCCAGACAGAGGTCGTCAACCGAATGATTGTACACATTCTGCGCATGTTCAAATCAAAGCATCCATGCACATGGGATGAGAGCCTCCCCTATGTACAACATAACTACAACCAGGCTCTCCATAGCTCAACCAACCACAACCCCTTTCAAGTGGGCTTGGGATTCCAACCACTATGTCCCATTGACGTAGCCATGCCATTTGCAGCTACTCAAGTAGATTCAGCCCATGTCCAGTCTGAGGCTGACAAGGAAAACAGCTTCATTAAGCGCATTCAGCACATCCGCCAACAAGTTCATGACATCTTGGACAGAGCCAATGCTAAGTACAAGAAACGACATGATCAACATCGGTTGCCACACAACTTCTAGGTGGGTGACAAAGTGTGGCTACATTTGCAAAAGGAGCGCCTTGTTGGAAGCTACCGCAAGATCCGCTCACTTCGATATGGGCCATACACCATCACCAAGGCTGTAGGGAACAATGCCTTTGAGCTTAGTATTCCACCATTCCTTGGTCTGCACCCAGTGTTCAATGTGGACCACCTTCAGCCCTACTTTCCACCTTTACTAGAAACATTCGACATGGCAGAACAACTTACACCAACAGAGTTAAACCCAGATTGCATGGAACAAGCCACAACTGATCGAATTATGGACACACAGAACAAGAACACCCGCCAATAGAGGATCCTGCTATATCGAGTTGTCAAAGCAGGCCAACTCCTTCACCAGGGCAAATGGCTCACCAGGGACCAAGTTCAGCAGAAGTTTCCTCATCTCATGGAGGAACTCAGCGTAATGGGAACCATTGCTTACTAAGGGGGGGGGACTGATCCAGGTGGATATTGGTGGCCACCCACCTATTCCACTTGGACCCACACCATTGTTTCTTTCAGTTTTTCGGTTTCCTTAATTGTAGCACAATTTACTATTTTTACAGTTCTTCGGGTCCTGAACTTCCGAAGCTATTTTGAGGCCCTAAACGACGTTTTTTGGGCATGAATGCTATCGCAAATATGAGGTCGTTCCAAAATCGATCTTCTTTATCTACAGTGTATTCCTCGGATAGATATTTCTAACGATGTATCATGTGCGTCAAACGGAGATAGTATGCCAAAGTTACGACCCTAGGAAATTGATGTACCAATTTACCCCAACGGGGCCCATATTCTGGTGTTTCATCTCCTAGGGTTAGGTTTTTGGATGTTTAGGGTTTTCCATTGTTTCTCAGTAATATATAGGCCTTCGATCCTCATTGTAACAGGCAGTTCAAAGGCCAGTAGCCGCCACATATCTTCTCAGAGATAATCTACCAGCGCCCTAGCTAGTTTATTTCCATTCTGTTTGTAAGCATTTTTCAGTCATTTTTTATTAATGAAATGAAGTCTTATTTCCGCTGCATCTCCACGTTTATGTGTATTTTTGTATTTCATTGTGTTCCTACATAAATCTAGATCAAATGTGGTGTAGAATTTTCAATTCCAAGGAATAATGTATTAGGTCCTTAACATTCTTTGGAGACTCAATGTTAATTATTAAAGGAAATGATTGCTCAATTTAGTCTAGTAGGAAATAAGTTTAAAACTATCATTTCTAGAATTAGTTATGGTCTTTCCCAATTTGAAAAGGATTCATTATGAATTGACGTCAAATGTGAGTTGAATGAGGAGGCATATCACTAGGCTAAGTTGGCTTCTTCAGTAATCCCAGGAGCACTATTAAAAAATGGGGATCTTAACTACTTTTTAATCCTCTAGATTATTCAATTAATGGTTATTAAATGGGTTAGGGATGACAACTGTGGAGGGAAATATTTTTGATCCTGAAGGAAATAAAATTTCTTATTACACTTGTGGGCTTGGGAATGGATCTACCAATATTGTTGAATCATACTCGCTATGGAAAGGCTTGGCTATAGCAAGGGAAGAGGGACTAAAAAATTTAATCATATTGGGAAACTCGATGTTGGTGATTAGAGCCATGGTTGGAAAATCATAGCCAAGGAGTAATTCCTTGAGCATCATCATCTCAAGGATCCATAAAATGCTTGTAAATTTTGAAAAAATCACCTTCTTCCACATTAAAAGAGAACTTAATGGTATTGTTGACCATTGGGCCAAGGTGGCTTCTTTCCTAAGCCCAGGGGTTCATGGTCTAACGCCATACCATAGTGTTTACTCCCTTGTTTAATAAACATTCAATTAAGTGTAAAAATGGGATGGTAGGTGGCTAGAGACGCTCGCACACTCAAATTGATTTGGGTGCAACATGGGTCTTCAATGTTGGATGTGGGATTCAACATTGAAATGTGGGAGTATTAAGGTAATGGAGTTCCTTATCTGTATCAAATTCACTATGGTGGAGGTTCTATATTGGGTTCCATGGGACTAGTGTGGAGCAACAAGAGTGTTAAGGAAGGGCTTCGGTGTGGATTCCATGAGATTGTTTTGGATTCATGCGATTAAGAGTGGCGAATTTAGGTGGAGTTCCATCTTCGATGACGGTATTATATTCAATCCAAACCAGAAAAACTTTGGTTCTCTAGTTTCTTTTTCCTATGAATGTATACGGTGATGGTCTCTATTGTTTTGTTTTGATTAACCATAACAATATCAATCATTTTCTATTGGTATTTTTCAAAATTGGCATTAGAAATCTCTATTTGGAGGTTTTGTGGTCTTGTTTCTCTTTTCAAAATTCTAGTGAGACAGATATAGACAACACATAGCAGAAGGAAGCCCGAAAAATCCTTTGTCAACACGAAGAGATTACCCAAGCGAATATCAATGCCCTCCTGCACATTTCTTCGTAGATGACTAAGCTAGAGAAAGCCAACACCGCCAACATTGCCAATATAATGAGTCTTCTCTTACTACAAAAGCAAAGGATCGATGCATTGGAGATAAATTTTCAACAACTTTGAGTGCAGGTTCCTCCACAATGTTTAGAATCTCTCTCTCTCTCTCTCTCTCTCTCTCTCTCTCTCTCTCTCAAGGAATTCATTGCAAAAAATATTTCATGAACAATACACAGTTGGACAGGTTTAGGACCCATGGAAGTGGAATAAATTGGCTCCTCTCACTTGGTAGAGGGGAAAGAAGCTTAGAACAATGCACCCCCATGAATGGTTTATGTATTACAGGATAATTATTTTGTTGGGTCAATATGTAAATCATGTCAGATGAAAAAATGTATGGAATGTCTGTATAGAAAAGGATTTAGATGTTTTCTTATATAGATTACAAATACGCTTAGTTTTGGAGCAGAACTCTACAATTTTTCTTGTACTCATTGTATGCCTTGAAAAATCCCCCTTTAATGAATAAAAAACATTGTTGCAGTTTAAAAAAAAATGGTTATTAAATGGGTTCTCTATTCAACATGAAATCATCAATGCACTTTAGCTAGCCATGCCTTGGACTGGATATCGCAAGGAGTTTTGTTCCTCATCACCATATGGAATGGTAGGATCAATTCATGGTTATCCAATGCACATAGATGCTTTGGCTCAAGAAATGTGGGAAAATGTCTTTCAAGAGCTCTTTGTAGGGGTGATTCGTAGGTTTCATAGTTCTAAATTTGTTTCTTTGGATTCTTTGTAGCGGTCTCAATGCTCTCAGGGTGGAACTTTTGGTTTAATAGCTGTGGGAGTGCTTGGTTGTTTCCCATTATATCCTCATATTTTTTCCCTATGGTGCCTGCATCTTGTTCTAGTTAGCAGGGGTCGAAATAGTGTGTTTCAATGGATTTTCAAGGGTTCATGGTGTTGGTGTCATTTAATTCAATTATATGAAATATATTACATTAATTTATCAACCTGGGGATCATAAACTGATGAAGTACAATGAAAAATAAATGCAAGTACTATTTTTCTAATCTATCTAATCATGCACAAGGAAAAATTGTTCATTGCCTTAGCTTCAAAAATAGAGTTATGCTCGGTTGCAAAAAGAACAGAGCATTTAATAATAATGCAGAAACAAGATTATAAAAACACAAAGACAATTCCAACACTTAGGATCATCAATTTACTGGACTGTTAATAACATTCTTTCAATCATTTGAAGCAATGAGAGTTCATGTTGTGTACATAACAATCAATTATTCAACTGATGTCTACTATGTTAATTATCTTTGTGTGAATAGAAGGAATAAAGATTGCATAAAATAAATGAATAGAAATAGAAATGAACATAAGTGAAGAAGTAAAAAAAATACCAACAATTAAAGAAAAGAATAGTGTGCTCCTCCTCAGGGGGGGCCTCCTGGTTCATGGAACGCTATTTAGAAAGGTCATATGAAACTTAAGATTTTATAAACTCGTAATATGAAACACACATCAAGATACAGTAACCAAAACTTATATTAATTCCAACATCAATACGATTACAACAATTTCATATCAAGGAGTGTGTCTCTGAAATTTTGATTACACATATTTATACAATGAAAACAAGATCACACAAATCCAAATTACATGGATCTCATGAATTGTTTGTAACAAATTACATATGGGAGTATGCAGAATCAGATCTTAACAATCTTTGTAGTTGTATGGATTAAGCTTTGTAATTCATGTATTGGATAAAATCATGTCAGAATGCTTGAATTTCTCTAATACGATATTGTTCCTTTCTTGTGTCAATTCAATAAGAAACTAGCTTGCACAACTCTTCCATGTGTGCAAGTTTGACTACGGGTTTGACTTTACTTTTGTGTTGATTTGGAGGATCTATGGACTAGGCTGACAAGTGGATGAGCTTCAGGGATCAATTTGGCATCTTTCATATGTTGGAGTTCAATCATAGAGTGATCGCATCCCTATAGAACAAAGGTTTCACTGCAGAAAATGTTTTAGTGACTAGACTACAAAACTATATTTTGAGTTGCTACAAAATTGAAAGATTCTATAGATACTCATTAGAATAATAACTAATTAAATAACATTTTCATAAATAAGAATGGAACTAAGCATAAAATGGAAAATTTACCTTCAACATCCTTCAATGCACATGTTTTGTAGTTGATCATGATTTTATGGCAAAAGGAGGTAAAATGGAATATAACTAAGTCTTAGATATAGGCTTTTGGATGGAAGTTTTAGGATAGGAATGTGACAAAAAGAGTATGTTTTAAGGACTCAGTAGTTGGGAAATGGTTTCTTCTCGATGTTGGATTTTTCCTCCTTCCATTTCAATCGTAATGTCTTGGAAAGACAATTTAAAGTTCTTAGGATTCTTCCTTATGGAAATTTTGTTCATATTTTTTTTTCATGAATCTTGGAGCTTCTATATCGGGTTAAGTTCGTAGTTTCATTTTCACACATCTGAGCACTCAATGGATGGATTTTCCTTGCCTAGTTTGGGGTTTATTGGCCTAGTTCTTAGGTCTGTGGCCCCCTTTTGCTCGAAGCCTTCCTCTTCTTTCAGATTCCTATTTTTTTCTTTGGAAATTTTTTCTATTGAATTTGAGGATAGTACAACTATGTATAATAAAGATGTAAGAGAAATTGGAACATGCCTGCACTACCCATAATCAGTGATGATTTTAAGGATGGAAATTTATTTTAAAACATAGAATCCTTGGCAAATCTTACTAATCCTTCATATGCCAACTATAAATGTTTGGTGACATTTTTGTAAAAATATTAAAATTCCTAAGGATTTTATATACTTTGTATAAAATTTTGGCGATTTTTAAGGTAAAATAATTTTATCCTATAGAATTTGGGTGAATCTATTTTAGAATAGCGAATATTATTTTTGGAAAAACCATGGAAAATTATCCCATGAATGAAATTTAGCCCCTAATATCATCCGTGTGGGCCATAATGACAATATTATGAGCATACTCTTGCTCCAGAAATAGAGAATTGATTAAGTGGAAATAGAATGTACCAAACTTTGAAGCGTAATTCTATCTCAACAAGTGGAATATCTCTCTATGGCCTTCAACAACCATGAAACAAAGAATTTTCTACAAGCAACGTTAAAGGAAGACGAAATACTTGAGTCAACTTCGTGATCCCATGGAAATTGAAGGTCCAAGTTCCCCTCAATTTGATGAGGGGTAAGAAGAAAAATGTAGTGTTCACTTTTGTTGTTAGTAGTATGTATTTTCGAGTAACGTGTATTTTGGGTCAATATGTCAAACATGCCACTTGTAGGACTACCAGGAATTCCTATTTAGAGGTGTTTTTTTTATGTATTTTTAGAACTATGTCTAATTTTTTGGAAGTTCCATGAACTTACTTGGATGTATCTCAATTCTAGCTTCAACACAACTTATTTTTGAATAAATATAAATTTTTGTTTTAGTTATTTCAAAAGTACTACAAAGACCGTTAAACATCTAGACAATATGTTTATTTATTCCTTTATAAACCCTTGCCAAAATATTAATGAATTATAATTTTTACAATGAAGTGTGCTTAAGATGAATACATCCAACCTAACCATATAGAATATAGCTATATATCCAACCAAAGATAATAAAATATAGTCAAATATGACCCAACCTTATTTTATTACTCTTCAAATGGTAGAAAGTCAGTCAAAGTCAACTAATGGTATGGTCAACAAAAACAAACAATTGTTAATGATAGTCATTCATATTCTACTAAAATAAACAATGCTCAATCAAAGTAGACAATAGTTAAAGAATAGTCACTAAAATTCAAGTATAATCAACTATTTAGGATAAAAATCACCCATAGTCAACGAAAATTAACCAAATCCAATTACAATCCACTTGCAGTAAACCATAATCAACAATTAAGAATCGAAATTAACTAGTCAACTATAGTCAATGAAAATGAACCAAAGTCAATTGTAGTCCACTTGTAGTAAACCATAATCAACTGTTAAGAATTGATTCAATCAATTAGAGTTAAGAAAATCCAACCATAGTCAGCTAAGATTAGTCTCAACATAGTCTAGTTAATGATAATCAACTACAACCATAACTAGACATGGTCTACATGGTTTATTATTCATAGTCAAACCATTGTTAACTTGATCAACCATACTCAACAATGGTCAAACAAAGTCAACATTATAAACAAGGTCAACCATAATGGAACATATAGTCAATTATGACCCAACCTTATTTTATTACTCTTTAAATGTTACAAAGTCAATCAAAGTCAACCCATGTTATGGTCAACAAAAAAACAACAATTGTTAAGGATAGTCATCCATATTCTACTAAAATAAACAATACTCAACCAACGTAGACAATACTTAAAGAATATCAATGAAAGTCACTAAAAGTCAAATATAATAAACCATTAAGGATCAAAATCACCCATAATCAATGAAAATGAACCAAAGTCAATTATAATCCACTTGTAGTCAACCATAATCAACAATTAAGATTCAAAATCAACTTGTCAACTATAGTAAATGAAAATGAACCAAAGTCAACTATAGTCTACTTGTAGTAAACCATAATCAACAATTAAGAATTAATTCAATCAACTATAGTTAAGAAAATCCAATCATAGTCAACCAAAATTAGCCTCAACGTGGTCTAGTTAATGATAATCAACTATAACCATAAGTCGACATGGTCTACTATTCATAGTCAAACTATAGTTAACTTGGTCAACTATATAAGCAATAATGGTCAACCAAAGTCAACATTGTAAACAAGGTCAACCATAATAGAACATGGTTAAGAGGTTCAACCATATTCAAGAGGGTTAACTATATTAATCAACTATTATCAACTATAGTCAAACCATAATCAACATGGTCAACTATAATCTATCAAGGTAAACCATGGTCAAGAGGGTCAACCATGGTGAATAAGGTTAACCATAGTCAACATAAATTAACAAAATCAATATGGTTAACCATCATACCATGGTAAACCAAAATCAACTATAAACAATAATAATCAACGTCAACCACCTTTATTATTATTATTATTATATTATATTCCAAAAAATATTAATATCTCTATTAATATTATTTTTATTAATAGTTCTATTTTTTTTACTTTGGAATAGAGCCAAAACACCCCGAAGCACAGGCCACTCAAGCTAAACCCAATTGACTTTATTAATAGTTCTATTACTATTTTTGTTTCCAAATTTAACATTACTATTTCATATATAAATCTTATACACGACATCTCCAAAAAGCTCAAACACATTATGATTAACTATAAAAACCTACACGCTCAAATTTAACATTATTATTAAAAATTATTTTTCCACAAACTTACAATACACAAAGACATTTAAAGTGATTGATCTATAATGATCAATAAGATTATTTAAAAAGAGAAAAACACGAATACCTATTATGGACTTATATTACACATTTTTAATGAAAAAGAAGACTCGAATGGACCCCGAGATCCCCCCATATTCATGTTTCCAGAGGGATTCGAAGTTCCAAAGGGTGTATTTTTTTAAACCATTGCCAACTAATAGCAAGATTTTCTAAAGTTTACATTATGTTAAGGTAAAATTACCCATCTCTAATATATATATATATGTGTGTGTGTGTGTGTGTGTGTGTGTGTGTGTGTGCGCTTAACATGGAAGTAATAAATTAGGCTAATTAAAACATATATTTAAAAAAATCTTAATTAAAACTTTAAAGTGACGAGTTTGACTAATTAAAACCCATTCAACTTTCATGTGTGTGGAGTTATTAATTAGTAAATTGAAAGATGCATAGTAGAAATAATAGATTTCACCTAAATTTATTGTGGAAATGATAAATTGTAACCACAACAACCAAATAAAGAACTAAAATATCACAAAATATTATACTTTTATTGATTTAAGTAATGTTCACTCGCCTCTTCGAGGGGGAAACCTCCAATTAAGAAAAACTTAGATTACAAATAACTTCACAAGACATCTCATTACATTGCTTCTACTTCTTTATATAGTACTATTTACTTACTAGGAACATTCTAGAGAAAGAACTTTGTAGTAGGAAGAACATTCTAGTAAGCCTTCTTACATTTATTGCTTTCAAACTACTACAAGGGTCTTATTTACTAGAGATGACCTCCATACACAAAAACCTATATATCTAGTTAAGGGGTTAGGGAGGGTACAACCGTATCATGCCCTCACCCTTAAAAAATAAATATTATCCTCAAGGCTAGAGATGAGCCTGGGAACCAATAAAGGATCTCTATTGGTTCCCACATGGCATCCTTGGGCAATGTATCATTCCATTGTATCAGGACCTCCTAGATAATGCATTGGTGAAGAGAATGCTTTTTTTTTCAAGGATGACCTCAAGTTGTAGCCAAATGGAACCTTCTTCATCCAATTTTGTAAGGCTAGTTTGAATACAAAAATTACATCTGATCACTTTCTTTAAGTAGGAGACATGAAATATTGGATGAATTTTAGAGTGGCTCTGAAATTATAATTTGTAAGCCACTGACCCAATACATTTGAGGACCTTATAGAAGCCATAAAATTTTGGAGCAAGATTCTAGTGGTGGTTTTCTTTGAAGGAGGTCTTATAATGTTGTAGATGAAGAAACGCATGATCCCCTTCTTCAAAATTATGTTCAGAACAATGTTGATCAACCTTCTACTTCATCTGATTCTGAGCCATGACTAGATTGTCTTTGAGAGTGCAGAGAATTTTGGCACAAGCTATGAGTGTTTTGTGGCCATAGACAACCTCAAAGGGGGTCATTCAAGTGACACCATGGTAAGTTGTATTGTGCCACCATTCTACTATGGGTAACCATTAAACCCATTAGGATTTTCATTCTGAAGTAAAGCACCTCAATTATGGTTCCAAACACTTGTTGGCAACTTCAATCTAGCCATCAATCTAAGGGTGATAAGAAGTTCTAAGATGCAATTGAGTTATGTGGAGCCAAAACAGTTCTTGCTAGAAATTGCTAGTGAAAGTGGTATCATGATATGTTACAATTAATTGTCACATACCATGGATTTTAAAGATATTATCCATGAAAACTTGAGTGATTGTGGAAACTTTAAAGGAGTGTTGTAGAGAAAAAAATGAACATATTTGGATTTAATGCAATCAACCACAACCATGATTATGGATTTATTGTTAGATTTGGGTATCCCCACAATCAAGTCCATAGAAATGTCAGTCCATGCAGTCGAAATAATGGGTAAAGTTTGTAGTTTTCTTGGAGTTTTCACTATTTCTCCCTTGTGTCGTTGGTAAAGCTCACATTCTTCCACACAAGTGAGAACTTCCTTCTTCACTCCTTCCCAAAAAATGAATGTTTGATCCTTTCATATATTTTATAAAAGTTGCAATGACTTATTGTAGGATATGCATGGAGTTCAAATAACACTATTGAATTAAATGTGGAATATTTGGTCAAATAAATATGCCCTTTATAGAGAATCTCTTCATTGTTCCAAGTGTAGCCCTAATATGCATGCGGTGTCGTTTGAAGTTGTTGGATCGGGAGGGAAATCTTGGGATATGTGAACCATTATTTGTGGACCTCAATCAACCAATCTGCTACAATGAATGTGAGTGAAAAGAGGGACCCCTCTTCTTCATAGTTTCGAGAGAGAACATTTTCTATCAAATTCTCCTTTCCCTTATTATAAACTATATCATAATCATATCCCAACATATTGGTGACTCGTTTCTATTGCTCTGGGGACATAATCCTTTACTTCAGGAAGTATTTCAAGCTGCAATGATCAATTTTAATCTGGAAACATTTCCAAAGTAGGTATGGATTATAGATATACATGACATGCAAGATAGCCATCATTTTTTTTCACAACTATATTTTCCCAATTGTTTCTCATAGATTTGTTTGTTGGTAAAGGCCAATGGTCTTCCCTTTTGTAGGAGTACTACTTCAATTCCTTTACCAGAGGCGTCACATTCCAAAAACAATATCTTAGTAAAGTTTGGTGGAGCGATTACTAGGGTTGTACGCATAACATTCTTCAAATCCTGGAAGGACTAATCTGAGGCGTTATTCCAACTAAAAACAATTATTTTAAGAAAGGTGGTGAGGGGAGTTGCAATCTTACCATAATTATTGATGAAATTTTTGTCGTAACCAGTGTGATTTGTTACCCAAAGTTGGAAAATTGTATGAATTATATGATTTACTGTGAATTTTGAAGATGATACTTAATGTGATCTACCTAATGGCATTTACATTTCACATGACTCATTTTTTATGTTGCATTAGACTTGTTTTCATGCCTCTAAATTGATGACTAATTTGGGTCACTTGCACCTTACTTTGGATGATTTTCCTGGCATGGATGTGGCTTGGATTGATCCTTGTTTCTTTGGAGAACGTTGAGGAGTCCCCTTGAACACTTGATGGAGGTCGTCCGACTTATTATGAAAGTCATTGGGATAATTTTGAGGTCATTTCACCCTTTGGAGAGGTCATTGCACCCTTTGGGATGAAACATTGTACTCTTTGAAGGGACCATTTCACTTTTGAGCCCCTTTACATGCCTTTTCACAAGGTTTGAGTGAGCCATCCACTCTTGGGAGCACACAAGTGCCATATGCATGACATGATCATGCTTCTATGGAGGGTGACTTGGCATATGAACATATTTTACATCATTTTTGGAGCATCATTTTGGGTATTTTGACTCATCCACTCTTGTATCATGGATATTTTATGTATTTTTACCTTATCTCTAGGGTTTGTAAATAGATAAAGGTTATTTTCATATTTTCCTAGGATAAAAGATAGGAAAATATTATTAATGTAATGAGAAGGGTGATATATATCTCATATAAATAGAGAATCTCTTCTCATTTGTGGACCATTGCTTGAAATTATGGAGAATATTATTTGTCTATTTTTTCTTCTCTATATTTCTATGAATCAATAACTAGAGTAACTTCTTGAGGATGATGTCATGTAGATTTCTTTACAAATTTCATGGATTCTCTTGGCTAGGGTTTTGAAGATGAATCAATTTCTAGAGTAAGTGGTCTCACTTGATATTATGGATGTTGTTTATGAATGATTGTAAGTGTAGTTATACTTCTCTAGAGATGATGATGCACTCTCTTTGTGTCTTTCTTGAACAAGTCCCTTCTTCATAACTTTTGGAAGATTACTAGTAGAGTATCCTCATTTGAACTATCTTGGATCTTGTAAGGCACTAGGTGGAATTTTTAGGGTTTGCAGTGGGAAAACCCAACTATCACCTTAGTTCTACTTATACTTTCTCAAGGTAGTCCTTAGTCGACCCCATATGCCCAAAGAAAAATAGTAGGCACTAGTCTTCTCCCATCTAGTCAATCCAAAATTTAAAATTTCACATTTTATTTCCATTTTAAGGTAAATCTAGGGTTATATATATATATAAAGTCTTGACGTCTTAGTTTTTGTGCACGTTCTTGACCTAAAAATCATTTTATAACCATAAATAGCCTTGTTGATTTTTATTGTTGAAGAATTAAGGCTAGATGTCTTGTTTTACTTGGTTGTTATATGCCTTTTAATTTTCAGATTTACAAGTTGTGTAAACCCTAGATTTATCCATTGTTTTATCCCTAATTTCTACTTGTTTGTAACCCATTCAAAGGTATGAAATATATTGTTGTTATAACTTGTTTATTACTATAATTTTGCATCTTTATTGCAAGTTTTACAATAGCCATTAGTAATTTTCAGATTTCCGCTATTTGGGGATAATTTTGCATTTAATAGTGACTTGATAAACCCTCTAAAAAACACTAAAATCACAAATTTAAACTCAAATATGGAATTTACCTTGAGTAATCACCTAATCCATACTTGTTTCGTATATCTTATTGGTCATAAATTGGGTATCTATATAGGTTACCTTAGACTTGATCCCATGTTGTCTTAGGAACTCTAGAGACTACTAGGGAAGCCTCCATTTTCCTGGATCTATCCTTCACTAAAACAAGGGAAGTTATTGTCTAGGTGAAAATGGAAACAAGTCTAATGTTTCATTCATATTCATACCTTGTGAAGGATCTGCACTAGGGTGCAATATTTTGTGATAGCAATACCAAGAAAACCTCGTAAAATTTTAATATTTTTTGGACATGGCCAATCCTTCATTGCTTCAATTTTATTTGGGTCCACATGTACACTATCATGACTAAAAATATGACAAAAATATTCCACTTCAAAGACACCAAAAGCACATTTGGACCTCTTGAGAAATATTTGATGATTAACAAGCATTTGTAAGACTTAATCCACATGGGTGACATGAGCGTGCCAAGTTTTGTTATAGATCAAGATGTCATCAAACAAGACAAGGACAAAATGACAGATAAAGGGTTGAAAGATGTTTTTCATGACACTTAGGATGGTGGAAGGTGCATTGAAAAGTCCAAACATAATCAACAACAACTCATAATTGCCTTCATGAGTGAAAAAAGTAGTTTTGGGAATATCTGCCTCCTTCATGTGAATTTGGTGATAGATGGAATGGAGATCAAGTTTGGTGAATAATTGAGTGCCTTTGAGCTCATCCAATAGGTCGTCAATGAAAGGAATGGGGAACTTATCTTTGATTTTATTTTTTTTGAGAGCTCGAAAGTCAGGACACATGTTCCAAGTGCCTTGTTTTTTTAGGACCATGACAATTGGTGATGAATAAGGACTAGCACTAGGGAGGATGACACTAGTATCTAGCAATGCCTGAACTGTATTTTTTATTTCATTTTTTTGGGAAAATGGGCAGTGATAAGGGCATACAATGGGTGGGAAGCTACCTGGTATGAGCATAATAGAATGATTATAGGCACCTTAGGAAGGTGGGAGGCCTTAGGGGTTTCAAATATTGATTGGTGTTTGGCCAAGACTAACTGTATGTTAGAATATGGGTTGAAAATGTGACGTAAAGGCATGAATGGCATGGAATTGGGAAACAAAGCCTAAATGCCCCTTTTTTAGAATTTGTTTTTATACAGTGTGAGTTGATGATCTCTAGAGTACTGGTTGTGATTCTTTATAAAGTGTAGTGATGCCCCTCCTATTGAAAAATCATGTATAACTCACAGAAATCCATGGCAATGAGACATAATTTCAATAACCATTCAGTACCCAAAACAATATCAAAACCCCCCATTTCAATATAAAAGATGTAGATTTTCAAGGAACAATCACTCATTTGATCTCACACATTTTCACAATGACTCATCTGGATTATTTTTTAGGAAGGATATGAATGCATAAATATAACAGATATATAGCAAAGAAATACACAGAGATATGGAAAGGAACACATTAATATATTAAATCTCAAATTCTATTAATGATTGTCTAAAATGCAAAAGACTGCAAAATGCAAAAAAACACAAGCTAGCTAGAATGGCGGTATCTTATCTCTGAGAAGACATGTGTCGGTTACACTCATTAGCAAGAATTTGATTACAATGAGGCTCCAAAGGAATTTTTAACATCAAGAATAAATGAGAAAACCCTAAACATAAAAAACCCTAACCCTAGGATATGAAGCGCCAAAAGTCGTGTGGGCCCCGATGGGGTAAGTTGGTACATCAAATTCTCGGGGGTCGTAAATTTTGCATACGATCTCCATTTTAGATGCACGATAGCTTGTTGGAAAGAACTATTTGAGGACTACACAAGTTTTTTTCACACTCTGGCTAAATCCCACAATGTGATAGTGTCACGCCACAAAAATATTTTTTAGGGCATCAAAATGGACCCAAAAGTTTAGGACCCCAAAAACTGTGGAAAAATTATCAAAATGGAAACTAGTCTTTGAGCAAGTGGAATAGGTGGCTGGCCAATGTGTTAAGGTCCTAACCCGCACATAGGTAGATTAATGTATTCGGATGTAATAAAGGTCAATATTAATAAGACCTTTCAATAAAATAGAATAAGGCGGATGTAAGAAGACCTAATAGAAGCTTCCGCTTCTAGAAGGA
>ML808941.1:137855-153070 GCA_009831015.1 Picea engelmannii | reverse complement strand
AGAAGCTTCCGCTTCTAGAAGGATCTTCCTCTAGATGCTTCTTTTTAGTATAAATAGGAGTCGAGGGTATGAGAACCCTAGCTTGGATATTATTGTAACAGAGCGCTGCTCGATTGGAGGTTTCCCCCTCGAAGAGGCCTGTGAACATTGCTATCTAAATCAAGTGCTATTTCTGTTCAAGTGCTATTTCTGTTGCTATTTCGTATATCCTTTCTGTGTATTGTGAAGATTATGCTGGATATTTCACTGTTATTCTGTTATTTCTAGCATTTCGTTTCTGTTCTGCATATTTTATATATCTGGTATCTTGCACAATGATAGCCACATATATCATTCATCCCCCCTTAGGAAGAAATGGTATCCATTGTGTCAAGTGCCTGCATCAGATGAGGAAACTTCTGTTGAATCTGGCCCCTGGTAAGCCACTTGCCCTGATGAAGAAACTGCCCTGCTTTGACAACTCGATGGAGTTTGATAGTTTGTTGGAGGGTGTACTTTTTCTTGGTGTCCATGATATGATCAATTGCCTCATGTTCTATGTAGGAAGGATTCAATTCTGTTGGTGTCAACTATTCAACCGCATCCAAAATGTCCAGGAGAGGTGGAAAATGTGGTCGGAGAAATTCCACATTAAATACCAGATGCAAGCTAAGGAAAGGATGAATACTTAATTCAAAATAATTATCACCCACAACCTTGGTGATGGTGTAAGGACCGTATCATAGTGGGCACAACTTCTGGTGGGGTCCTGAGAAGCACTTTTTCTGCAATTGAAAACAAATCTTATCTCCCACCTAAAATTTATGTGGTACCCGATGTTGATCGTGGCGTTGCTTTTACTTGGCATTGGATTTCTGCACAATATCATGAACTTGTTATTGGATGCTCTCAACAAATTTGGCTACCCGATCAACCTTGGTCTAAGCATGGGAGGACTCTTCCTGTGGGACTCTAATGGGAAGAGATACGTCAATGGGGGGCAATGGTTGGAACCCCAAACACACCTGAAAAGGGTTGTGGCCAATAAATTTGTGGAGGGATATGTTGTATCTATGTTGAACATAAGGAGGGATTTCATGCCTTGTCTCTTGATGGCAAGCCTGGAAATGGCGCATGAAGTGCAAGATCTGATGTACATTTGAACATATTGTCGAAGATTCGACCAATAAAAATTCTTTTTCAATACTTCCACTATCTTTTCTACACCAAAATGTCATGTTTCTCGATTGTAATGAGCTTCCCAAATCATCTTGGCATGCTCTCTTGAAGGAACATAGAGATAGCTCAGATGACATACCAATCCATCATGGAGATGGAAGTCAGGAATTGTTTTGCCTACACTCAATGTATGATAGGAAGTAGAAAAGTTAGAGTCATTATTGTATAATTGTGGACATCCAGATGTCTCATGTCCTCAGGAGTTAAGAACTGTGGTTAGCGCTTCCACTAGGGGATGATTGAGGAAATCTACAACATGATTGGTGCTACCCTTCTTGTACTTTATATTCAAGTGGAATTTTTGCAGGTACATGGAAGAGTTATGATGGCGATCATTTTGTAACTTTCCTTGTGATTGCATGAATTGCAGATGCCTGTGATCAGTGTGGATGATCGTTTCCTTCCCCATAATGTAATGATTCCGTTGTCAACATGCCTTCACAATGGACTACAAATCTTTGTCGTAGGTGGGGTAACTATGAACAACATCAGATAGAGTTTCACTATGATAGGATATCAGATGCCCCTGCCGAGTGAGGACTGCATTGATAGCATAATATGAAGCATCTATCTCAATCTCAAATGGTTGTTGCAGGTATGGTAGAATGATGACTGTTGCTGAGAAGAGGTGGAACTTAAAATCCTCAAATGATTTTTGTTGGGGTGCATACCACAAAAAATTGGCCTTCGCACCACCCTTAGTCACCTAGCTTAGGGCCCAAGCGATATGAGATAACCCCAACACAAACCGCCGATAAAAGTTGGTGAGGCCTAAGAAGTTGTGAAGCTCGGTCATTATCTTTGGGGCCGTCTAATCGTGGATGACTTGGATCTTGGTTGGATTAAAAAGTATAGATAAGGCGTATCATATGACCCTTAAAAATACGCTCAAGGACAGGTAATTTTCACCATGTTTTATGTATCTTTCAAGTCAAGGTATCCCATCAAGACATGCTCAAGGCCTATTCAGGTGCCCCATAAATTCAAGGTGCACCTAAAAACATATTGAGTCTAACATGTTGAGTCAAACATGTTGAGTCAGGTGCCCTGTCAAGTCAGGAGTCCCTTCAAGTCTTGGGGATCCCATCAAGTCAGTTGTCCCTTCAAGTCTTGGGGGGCCCATCAAGTCAGGTATCCCTTCAAGTCTTGGGGTCCCATCAAGTCAGGTGTCCTCCCCCAACGTGAGGCACAAACCTCCCCAATGTGAGGCACTATCCTCCCCAATGTGAGGCACGAATACCCAATGTGAGGCACTATTATCCCAATGTGAGGCATGAATCCCCAATGTGAGGCAAAAATCCCTAATGTGATGCTTGGGCTAGTGTCCCTTCCCGGTGGGCTTAGCTCTTCTATCAAAAGAGTAAAGGCTTCTGGCAAAAGGTTACAGGCTCTTATCTTAAGGCCAATGGAGAATGGCTATAAGGCTCTAAAGGATTCTGGAATATGGCTCCTGGCTCTCGCCCCTCCCTCGTGTAAGACTGGCTCTAGTATAGTTCCTCATCCTCTTCCCTCCACCTCCTACATAGGCCACCCTTGAACTAGTGAAAATACCAGTGTTAAGGCATCTAATATAACCAATAGGTATTGCATATGCCACCCTCTCACTCGTGAATTTACCATCTAGATAGGTGTTATAGGTCTTGACCAGGCCACCTTTTCACTTCTCAATTTCCCATCTCTTGCCATGCATTCTCTTTAATATTTACACACCACCTCACCCATCGGATGGATGAGCGACTTCATTCCTCACCCACTTAGGGTGAGTCACTAACCGTACCTCACCCTTTTTGGGGCAATTCACTTAACGTACCTTTAAGTAGGGAATTGACCATGTGTACTGACCTAGGTTTATTGGGGAATTTGAATACTTCATCCATCCTTCGCCTCAACAGGAAAGCGATTTTCAATTCCTTTTGAAATGAGAGAGAAGAAGATCAACATACCGGAAAGATTTGTAAGTCATACTGTTGGCGACGGAAGTCACTCCTGGATTGCAGCAGGAGAAGAGCCCGACACCCATCAGTTTATGTCATGATTTGTGTATAAAAGGGGTGATCGAATGGAAGTAAACTCAAAACAATATTGTTTCAACTCTGAAACTAGGCCAGGCATGCATATGCGAGTGAGGTCTTAGACAAACTTCAGACAGTGAATGTAGTAAGGGTGAGTAGGGGGAAGACTTGTATCAGAGAGATGCAAAGGTCTATCGTAAACATCGGGTTTCTAACAGACTGTAGGAGAGGGCGTCTAAACGCAAGATCGTCTTACATTCAAATGCAGAAAACCAGAGAATACAATAATGTCACAATAAATCCTTTATCATAACATAATTTCCATAATTCATGTGAATCAGTCAATCATGAACTCCTTTAACATGAGATGAAAACTAGATGGGGTGAGAAGATTGTCTGTTATTAAACAAGAAATCTTACATATAGATGCATAACCAGAGAACTAGAGTGTCTATTAAAACTTTACAATCGGGAGCTTCGCTCTACCATCGATACTTTGAAAAATACCAAAACTAAGCATATATACTCCTAAACATTTGCTCAACAGAGACCTACTAGACTTTCGGGATGACGAGTCTCTTCAATCAAATCTGATCTGCACTCCTCTGTCATATGCCACCTTAATTCTCTATGGCTCACGCTAGGGGGGTAGTTGAGCCCTTAAATGTTGAATTAACGTGCGCAGGCTTCCCTGGTGACTAGAGGACTCGGTGTGGCTTCCATGGAAAGAACCAGTACAGAGGACCATCTCGGGTAGACTTTCAGCTGGGACATCCGTACCTTGCAATTAATGTATGAGGTGAGGTTTCAACCACCCTCTCTCTTCTTCATTTTTTCCAAGAAGGTATCAGGATTTAGATCACGTCGAATCGACATCTGGAGAACACAGTGCCCCCCTTCTGAAACTCGACTTGACGCTTTTGGCCCCCCTTTTGTACAACCCTTTCTACTCGCTCACGTGACCACGGGCCGTGACCCTATGCCTATCTTCCAGAGTTCTTTCGACGTTTCGGGGTCCGTGGATAGGAAGGAGTAGGTCTTTCCTCTACAAAATCGCGATGGGCGAAATGCTGGGAGGGCCTAACGATCGCCACGCGTCCCTCCGAGACGAACGACTAAGATCACTTTCAACGCTTTGGGACTCGTCTCACCAAATGATAAACATTAGCGCCCCTCCTTACGGCCTATTCTTTTACGACCAAGTGCCAAAACCATGGGCCCGATTATGGGTGCTTTCGGCACTTCATGATTCGAGGTTTCAAGATGTGCAACGATGAAGAGCGCTTACCCCTCGAACTCCCGAATGCCGACGAGGCATGGATGTGCGCCGCGTGTCCTTAAGATGAATGGCTGAGGTAGCATTCATTATTTAAAAGGGGGGTTGCCTTCATTCCCAGGCTCGCTTGACGTGACCTGGCACTGGGACCGTGGGCTTGACTTCAAAGGTGCCCTCGGCATTTCGTCGATCGACAATTTCAGCTACAATGAATGGGAGGCCCCTTGTCTCCCGAAACACCGATCCCCACAATGCTGACTGGATGCCACCTGTCTTAACTGGATCGGACAACCCAGATATTTCTTGAACTATGGGTGCTACCTTTTGTGCTAAGTCTCGGGCAACTTGGCAGCACTGAAATCCCGATGATCATCGATCAGCTTTATAGGTGGATTTCAGCTGCTGACAACAAAACTTCGCTCACTCGCTTGACTTGTAACCCGAAAGAGACTCTCCCTCTCTGCGCTTGGGCGCTTCCCACGCAACCTGCAGACTTGGGTACTTTTGTGCCCAAGGCAAAAATTGTTGCTAACAATAGGCTCCATGGGGGATAGAGTCGTCCCTGTGATGCTCTAAAAACTCATTCTGCAACTTTAGTACCTTGCTATTGGGCTATGGAGTCATTAACTAAGCCGAAAATATGCAAAAAAGAAAAAGATCAGAGAACCAAAGGACAATATTTACAAACAAAGGAGCCGTCTAAGGCTCAAACAAAACATTTCTTCAGAAAATGCCCATTTACTGGGTTGTTGAAAACCTCTTCACCCTCGAAATCTTGCAACCTGTACGTGTTGTTTGAGAAAACCTCAGAGATTTTGAAGGGGCCAATCTAGAGGACATCAAACTTGTTGTGCTTGTCCTTATCCTGCCTGGGTGCATCCCACTTAAGTACCAAATCCCCGATCTCGAACTCTTTCTTCCTGACCGTCCTGTCAAAATATTGTTTGACCCTTTGCTGATGACTATGAGTTGCGTCCCTTACCTGTTCCCTGATCTGTTGTACTTCCACTATCTGATGAATCCTTCTGATCATATGATTTGACTCTCCTTCATAATCTTGAAAGAACTTCACCACAGGTAAGGCGACCTGAGTGGGAAAAACTGCCTCTGCTCCATAGACCAGCTGAAAAGGCGAGGTGCCTAGGGATTTCTTCGTTGTCACTCGATCATCCCATAGAGAAAATTTCAACTTTGAATCCCAGGCCCTTTTGTTGTCCTCCAATAGTCTTTTGATGATCCTTATCAGGCTTTTGTTGGAGGACTCTGCTAAACCATTTCCTTGGGGATAGTAGGGGGTGGAGTGAATTAACGAGATCTGGAGCTGCTCACAGAACTTAATTAGAGGTTCATACTTGAAAGAAGCAACATTATCAGTGACGATTCTGCTGGGACAGCCAAATCTGGCTATGATATCCTCCAGAAAGTTGATAATTACTTTGTGTGATGCACTTCTGGTGGGGACAACTTCTATCCACTTGGTGAAATAATCTGTTGCGGTCAGGATCCATCTGTGTTTGCCACTTGAGGGAGGATGGATTTCCTCGATGAAGTCTAGCCCCCACTGCTGAAAAGGTGATGAAGATACTACAGGCTTCAATGGTAGTGGTCTAAGCTGCTGCTTTCCTGAGAAATTTTGACATTTGATGCAGGCCCTTATTTCTCTGCTGACATCAACGAATAAAGAGGGCCAGTAATACCTAGCCCTGAGGATTTTGTGAGTTGTGGTCTTCCAGAAATGATTCCCCCCGCAAAGGCCTCTATGAAAATCAAGCATAACCTTCTGAGATTCTGGTGGGCTTAAACATCTTAGCAGCATCCCCATAGGGTCTCTCTAGTACAAGACTTGCCCAATAAGGAAATATCTGACCACCTTGAGCTTTAAAGCTCTAGCCTTACTTTTACCCATTCCATCCGGGGGCTTCAACTCTTGCAAAAAGTACAAAATGTCATGATACCAGGCACATTCTGTCAATGATAAGCCGTCCTGAGAGCGTTGGTTGGGCAACTCAGCTTGCTGAGTTCTTGAGAAAGTATTGATGAAACTAACCCCCAAGGCTTCGTAATTGGATTCAGCCAGTAACTTGGCTAAACCTTGCCCCTTAACCAACTTGGTGGGATTTATCTCCAAGTCAAATTCCAGGATTCTAGCGATCCATCTACCTCTTCTCCCATCTATATCGGGTTGTACAAGGATGTCCTTCACAGAAGCCGAAGGAACGTATGCGGTCACCTTTGAGTGCAGGACATAGACTCTGAAAGCTTTGAGAGTTTTCACTAAGGCATAGGCCTATTTCTCCATGATTCCATACCTGATCTCTGCATCTCTTAATGCCTTACTAAATAAGGCAATGGGTTGCTCTCGCCCTTTCTGATTTTTCTGCAATAACACCGCTGCTACTGTATCGAAAGAAGAAAAAGAAAAAACTAGGAAGGGTTTGGAATAATCAGGACTAACCAGCACAGGTGCCTCGGTTAGTGCCCTTTTTATTTGGACAAAAGATTCCCTAGGTTCAATGGTCCATTTCACTTCATTTCCCTTTCTGAGCATGGTTGTGATGTGTTTCACCGGTTCAACAAAGTTTGAGACGAATCTCCTCAGAAAGTTGATCTTTTCTAAAAAGGCATGGACTTCTTTTTTAGAACTGGGAAGTGACAGGGTTTGAATTGCCTCCACTCTGCAGGGATCAATTCTCACTCCTTCCGCTGATACTATATGGCCTAATAGCTTGCCCTCCATCATAGAAAACAAGGATTTCTTGGGATTTAGGGAAATACCAAACCTCTGACACTTCGAGAAAACATTCCTTAAGTGATAGCAGTGCTCTTTATCAGACCCGGAGAAGACCATGATGTCGTCTAGGTAGATCACTACAAACTGGTCTTTCTCCCCGATGAAGGCTATATCCATGGCTCGCTGAAATGTTGCTCCTGCATTCATTAGTCCAAATGGCATTTTGGCATACATGAATGTGCCCAAGGAGTGGTGAAGGTTGTCTTTTCCCTGTCCTCAGGCATGACCGATATCTGATTATAGCCAGAAAACCCATCGATCATGGATATCCTGGATGCACCAGTTACCCTCTGCAGTATGTGTTCCATCTTAGGTAGGGGGTAATTGTCTTTCTTTGAGCTCCTGTTCAGGTTCCTGAAATCAACACAGAGTCTGATTTCTCCACTTTTCTTCCTTACTAAGACCAAATTGGCCACCCATTTGGAATATCTCAAGGGGACGATGATTTGGGCATCTAGCAATTTCTTCACTTCTTTCTCTATGACAGGTAACAACATAGGATTTATCCGTCTCAACTTCTACCTGAATGGCTTAGCTTCTTCTTTTAGTGGGATCGTGTGCTCAATAACAGATGTTTCATAAGTCTTGAGGTCTTTGTAGGTCCACGCAAACACATCAGCGAATTCCTTTAGTAATTCAGTATATTCTGTCCTCTGTTCATTGGTCAGGCTGCTTGATAATTTGACAAACCTAGGCTCCTCTCGTGTGCCAATGTTGCATTCGACTGTATCAACATCTTGATTTGAAACCTGACCCTTTACTACCACATCATTCCCATCGAATAGTCTTTCTAAGGGGATTAGTCCCCTCAGAATGTGATTGCTAGGCAACTGAATAATCTGGTGATTAGCAATTTTATTTTAGGATCTTGATCAATGTGCAACGTAAAAAATTCATCAACTGATTGGAGAAACTTCTCGATTTCCATATCATCTTCAAATACCTTCCAATGCTTGACATTGTCCGGTACAAAGGGCCTATATTTTATTCCAACATCGTTTCTTACCATAGGCGGCAGAGGAACTTTGAGCAAACTAGCTAAGACAGCTAAAGAATCGGCTGGAGTATTTTCCCCCCTTGGAATGAAAGAAATGTTAAAAGACAAGAAGAAATTATCAATCAGGTCCCACACTTCATTTCTGTAATTTATGAGTCGGGGATTATTAGCACGATAAGCATTTCTGACTTGCTGGATAATTAACTTAGCATCTCCAAATATTGCTATCTCTTTAATTCCCATTTCCTTTGCAGCCCTCATACCCAGAACAAGAGCTTCATACTCTGCCACATTATTGGTGGTTTCGAATTCCAGCTTGTATGACAGGGATATGGCCTCTTGACAAGGTGATATAAAAACCACTCCAGCGCTAGCACCTTCTCTAGAAGAAGCTCCATCGAAAAACATTTTCCAAACAGAGGGGGTTGTAGGTGGAATCGGATAATCAAGACCGGGCTGCTTACTGACTTGGAAAGGATCTTCAGGAGCATCTGTGAGCTGCAATAAACTAGACCCCAAATCGGTGTCAAGTGCAAATATGGGGTGATTGGTGGGGTTTGCTTCGTCACTAACAATGTAGGCCAACTGAGCTTCTCTATATAACCTCCTTTGTTCCCCTCCGAATACTGGAATGGTGGCATACGTGAGATCCATTTGTAATGTTCCTCCAAGCTTTTTTATCCAAGATCTAGACAACAACATGCCAAATTTGGGGGGGACGTCAGCTACCACAATATCCATGACCACGCTCTTCATGGGCAGCTCAAACAAAGAAACCACTAGGTCTTTGATGACTCCTAGACACTGCACTCTCCTTGAATCGAAAGAGTACAAATCATGATAAGTTTTTGTCACCTCTAGTCCCAATTCTTCCATTACTATTTTGGGCATGAGGTTATGGGAAGCCCCTGAATCCATGAGGCAGTTATGCAACACTTTATCATGTATGTTCAGGGATGTGTAGAAGGGAGGGGATGAATCATCTCTATCCTCTATCATGGGCCCTAGGACAACTGTTGGCTTTTCATCTTGGAGATTTATTGAGTCAGTGGAAGGTTGGGGGGGTTCAGATTGTAGCAGCTTGGAGAGGGACCTTTTGAAATCTTCGTTTTTAACTAGTTCAGATAAGGGTACAGGAATTCTAATATTCTGAATCTCATGCTCAAAATTGAAGGAGGGGATAGGCTTAGGAGCTTCCCTTACCTCAGTGACAGGCTCCTTGGCTGTTGGCGAAGCATTCTAGGTTTTCTTTTCTTTAGTAATGGTTGTTGCGGCTTTAGTAGGCCTTTCCGCCATGGGGGGATAATCTTGGCTATCAAAATTCCCTTCTTTCTTTTTTGACCTGAGATTATATCTGTTAGGAGTGTTGCTAGCATTTTCCCCTCTACTCAACTCGTTGATTTGAGTGTTGATAATGGATTCTTCATATGCAAATTGAGTCAAATGAGGAAACGGAGAAGTGTCCTCAATGCAGTGGATCTCAGGGTTGAGTTCATCCATCTCCTCCCCTTCCTCATGAGAAACTAGGTTGTTCTGGAGAGGGGTCTGAATCCTCTGATCATCTCTGTCTCTGCTCCTTTGTTCCCTAGGAAAAGCATGTGGCACATTGTTATTAGGCTTCCTGAAACCTCTACTATCTGTATTTTGGGGATTTCTGTAGATGGGCTTCCCTTCTAATTCCCACCTCTCCATCCTGGCAGAAAGTGATTTTAGCACTCTAGCTATCTCTTCTGTCTAAAGGGGCAGGGGAAAGGAACTGGATGGGGAAGCTTCAGGCCTCTGCCTGGATATGTTCCTACCAGCAGTGTTCCTGAGTTGGTCAACAACCAACAAGTTAGATTCTACCTCCACGGTCGCATCCTGCATGTGGGCTAGAGTAGTCGCTCTTCTTTCCCTCAACAGGAGGCAGAAATCAGGATCAAAGGCACTAGCATAAGTGATCTTTGCAGAGGCTTCGGAGGGTTTTATCTCAACAGGGATTTTATTGTACATTTTATTGAATCTCTTGGAGAAGTCGAAAACAGACTCCTCTTCTTTTCTCTTCAAAGATCCAAACTCTGTCATGTAATACATGAAGTCCTTTTTATCTCCCCACTGTATCAAAAAGGAACTATCCAAAGCTTCGATCCCATCAATAGATCCAGGAGGCAGTGCCTTGAACCATTTTCTAGCCTCACCTTGAAGGCTATGGACAAAAAATTTCATCCATACGTCTGTGTGCATGATAACATTATCATCTGTAAAACTGTAAAAGGATTCTAGGTGTTCTTCCGCAGTTATGTCTCCCTCGCATGTAAACTTGGGCAGCTGCTTGAGGTAACCATCTGCTGGGAGGGCATTGAGAGGTTGAGGTAACACAAGGGGAGCATATCTAGCGGCTATAATAGCCTCCATTCTGGTCATAGGGGGATTTGCTCCTGCCATAGGGATATTTTTTGGAGGAGAACTCGGAGGAGAAGGAGCTTGCAAAAAGGATATTGGGGATGAGCTTCTAAGGGGAGTGGGAAACAACAGGGGATTTAGGGAGAAGGCTAGCGATCTTAAGTCGGCGAATGTTTCTCTTTGTGCAGAAATGGCAACAGTAACTAGAGGAGGAGCGGTAAAGCTAGGGGTGGGGAAATATTATGTGGTCCTGGGTCTACGCTAGGGTATAGCTTGAGGGGAGAGGGGAGTGAAAAGGATTTCTCCCTCCAATCCCAGACCAGGGGGGGAAACCTCAACAAGAACACTCCCGAAATTCAAGAAACGACAAACTTCAGACAACGGTCTGCTAAGAAACTGAGGAGGAGAAAATAGAGTTCCTACAGAAGGAGATAGTGGATTACCTGGTTCGGCGGCGACATCTTCTCCTTCAGAGGCCTTTCCTTTTCCGAGAACCACCTCCGGATCAGTTTCAAGTGCAGCTAGAGGCAGTTGTGGGTGGGACCGCGTGTGCCTGCTTCTGAAAGCCACAATTGACACGGCAGGTTCGCCACAGTGGAGTCGTCACAATGGAGTCGCCAGGTGCACAGTAGCAATCTTCGAAGGCTCTAATACCTGATGCACCCTCAGAATCAGAGGCTCAATGTCATTCAATCTCGAGGAAAATTTTCAACTTCGTCCCTGGCAACGGCGCCAGAAATGTTGGCGACGGAAGTCACTCCTGGATTGCAGTAGGAGCAGAGCCCGACGCCCATCAGTTTATGTCATTATTTGTGTATAAAAGGGGTGATCAAATGGAAGTAAACTCAAAACGATATTGTTTCAACTCGGAAACTAGGCCAGGCATGCATAGGCGAGTGAGGTCTTAGACAAACTTCAGACAGTGAATGTAGTAAGGGTGAGTAGGGGGAAGACTTGTATCAGAGAGATGCAAAGGTCTGTCGTAAACATCAGGTTTCTAACAGACTGTAGGAGAGGGCGTCTAAACGCAAGATCGTCTTACATTCAAATGCAGAAAACCAGAGAATATAATAATCTCACAATAAATCCTTTATCATAACATAATTGCCATAATTCATGTGAATCAGTCAATCATGAACTCCCTCAGCATGATATGAAAACCAGATGGGGTGAAAAGACTGTCTGTTATTAAACAAGAAATCTTACATACATATGCATAACTAGAGAACTAGAGTGTCTGTTAAAACTTTACAATCGAGAGCTTCGCTCTACCATCGATACTTTGAAAAATACCAAAACTAAGCATATATACTCCTAAACATTTGTTCAATAGAGACCTACTAGACTTTCAGGATGAGGAATCTCTTCAATCAAATCTGATCTGCACACCTCTGTCATATGCCACCTTAATTCTGTATGGCTCGCGCTAGGGGGGTAGCTGAGCCCTTAAATGCGGAATTAGCGTGTGCAGGCTTCCCTGGTGACTAGAGGACTCAGTCTGGCTTCCATGGAAAGAACCAGAACAGAGGACCATCTCGGATAGACTTTCAGCTGGGACATCCATACCTTGCAATTAATGCATGAGGCGAGGTTTCAACCACCCTCTCTCTTCTTCATTTGTTCCAAACAGGTATCGGGATTTAGATCACGTCAAATCAGCATCTGGAGAACACAATGCCCCGCTTCTGAAACTCAACTCGGTGCTTTTGCCCCCCCTTTTGTACAGCCCTTTCTACTTCCTCACATGACCACGGGCCGTGACCCTACACCTATCTTCCAGAGTTCTTTCAGCGTTTCGGGGTCCGTGGATAGGAAGGAGTAGGTCTTTCCTCTACAAAATCGTGATGGGCGAAATGCCGAGAGGGCCTAATAATCGCCATGCGTCCCTCCGAGACGAACAGCTAAGATCGCTCTTGACGCTTTGGGACCCGTCTCGCCAAATGATAAACATTAGCGCCCCTCCTTCAGGCCTATTCTTTTACGACTAGGCGCCAAAACCATGGGCCCGATTCTGGGCGCTTTCGACATTTCGAGATTCGAGGTTTTGAGATGTGCAACGACGAGGAGTGCTTAGCCCTCGAACTCCCGAATGCCGATGAGGCACGGATGTGCGCCGCATGTCCTTAAGATGAATGGTCGAGGTAGCATTCATTATTTAAAAGGGGGGTTGCATTCATTCCCAGGCTCACTTGACGTGACCTAGCGCTAGGACTATGGGCTTGACTTCAAAGGTTCCCTCGACATTTCGCTGATCGGCAATTTTAGCTGCAATGAACGGGAGGTCCCTTGTCTCCTGAAACACCGATCCCTACAATGTTGACTGGCTGCCACCTGTCTTAACTGGATCGGACAAACCAGATCTGTGTTTAACTATGGGTGCTACCTTTTGTGCTAAGTCTCGAGCAACTTGGCAGCCCTGAAATTTCGATGACCGTCGATCAGCTTTATAGGTGGATTTTGGCTGCTGACAACAAAACTTCGCTCGCTCGCTTGACTTGTAACCCGAAAGAGACTCTCCCGCTCTGCGCTTGGGCACTTCCCGTGCAACCTGCAGACCTGGGTACTTTTGTGCCCAAGGCAAAAATTGTTGCTAACACATACCTCCGGCTTTTAAGCGACCACCTTTAAGCTTTCAATAATAGGTCATTTATGCTTTAAAAAGCACCTTAAAAGAAAAAGATTTTTTCATTTATTAACAAAACCTGCCTGCAACTGAACCAACGTCAATATTTGGTTAGCGAGAGCGCTCTTCTTACATTTCATGTACCACTACAATGCTCTTCCTTGCAGAGTAGTTTGGAACTCTATCAGTCGGATAGCATCTGTGGTCCTCCGCGCACTCCAGATTGCATCGAAGAGGAACCAATGATAGGAAATTGGGTATTTGTGCCTCACATTGGGGAGGATAGTGCCTCACATTGGGGAGGTTTGTGCCTCACATTGGGAGAGGACACCTAACTTGATGGGGGCCCCAAGACTTGAAGGGACACCTGACTTGATGGGGCCTCCAAGACTTGAAGGGACTCCTGACTTGACGAGGCACTTGACTCAGCGTGTTTGACTTAGCATGTTAGACTCAATATGTTTTTAGGTGCACCTTGACTTGATGGGGCACCTGAATAGGCCTTGAGCATGTCTTCATGGGATAACTTGACTTGACAAATACATAAAATGTGGTGAAAATTACCTGTCCTTTAGCGTATCTTGAAGGGTCATCTGATACGCCTTATCTATACTTTTTTACATGTACACCCTACTCATCCACAATGTATCCCAAATATTGGATTTGTTGCATGTTGAAGGAACACTTCTCCAAATTGGCATATAATTTGTGTTGTCGCATGGTGCCCAATACCTGTTGAATATGCTCCAAATGTTCCTCCCAAGTTTAGTTGAAGATGAGGATGTAATCCAAATATACAACCACAAAGGAGTTTGTGAATGGCCGTAATATATAATTCATCATCCACATGAATGTACCCGGGGCATTAGTCAATCCAAAAGCCATGAACAACCACTCAAAGAGGCCATCTTTAGACTTGAAGGTTGTCTTCCACACATCAGTTTTCCCAATCGACACCTAGTGGTAGCTCGACTTCAGATCAATGTTGATGAAAAACTTGGCTCCCTTGAGTTGATCGAGAAGATCATCAATCTGGGGAATTGGGTATCGATTCTTGACTGTGATCTTTTTTGGGTCTCTATAATAAATACAAAGTCACCATGTCCCATCCTTCTTCTGTACCAAAACAATTGGGCTCCTGCAAAGTGAGGATCTTGGTATCATGTGGCCCTTTAGAACTAGCTCTTGGATCTGGCATTTGATTTCTTCATTCTCCATAACAGAACACCTATATACAGGTTCATTAGGAAGAGGAGCACCAGGTGTCATATCAATGAAGTGCTTTACCTGACAGTGCATAGACACCCCAGTAGGCAAGGTGAATATGTCTTCGTACTCATCTACTATTCCATCCAGATGTTGTTGCTGGGAAGAGAGAACTTGTGCAGAGATTTTAGCGGTTGCAGTGACCTTTTGTTCACCTCCCAATCGAAACATACAGAGGATAAATATCCCTTTCTGAGAGACCACCTTTCTTCACTGCTTCACGAAGATCAAAGAGATCGCAGTGTTTGGGACTGCCTCTGGTACCCTATAGAGTTATCTCCCAAAGTAATAATGGCACTATGGGGCCTAAATTTATAAACAACATGATGCTTCCACATATATGGTTGTCCTAGTAAAACATCACAAAATTAAAAGGGGGAAACATCACAAAAGACCTTGTCTTTGAAGGGTTTGATTCCATAGTGTAGGAGACATTGTTGGATGATGCGGATGTCCCATCCATAACTGAGCCAACCGATGGTGTATGGTTGAGGATGTGGCGTCATTGTCAGTGTTAAGCCCTAATATTGGCTCATTACCACTTAATTGGGGCATATTAGATTAGTAATGTTATTTTATTTATGTCGGCTTTAGGCCATTAGTTGTGATTTAGATTAGTAATGTTATTTTATTTATGTCGGCTTTAGGCC
>ML808941.1:117283-132677 GCA_009831015.1 Picea engelmannii | reverse complement strand
CTTGTACTTGAACATTTAAGTGGGGTAAAAGGAGGTTGCCCCCTCGAAGAGGCTTATTATCTGATATTATCTCTTTTTCAAGGCGTTGAGTACTTTTCTTGAGGTTTTTCTATGCTATATTGATGTTTGGTTCTTAACAGTCAGGTTGAACCTCTTGAAACCTATGTTCATATCAAGTTATTCTGGATACCACTATCAACAATGAAATGGAGTGGGGTTCCCTTCACCCACATTTTTGAGTGGAAAATGTGCTCCCCTTCTTTAGGCTCCTCCAATTCCTTTGGTTGGAATTTTATAGTAGGGACGATGACAATGGGTTCTACATCAATTATCTGTCTTCCCTTTTCTGGTTTTGAATTGGATTATGAGTCAACATCTAACCCTGGGGATTTTTTATCAGCCAACAAATATTGTTTGGAGTGACATTCAATAGTATTGTGCCAAGGGATTTTGTGGAACTTGCACCATTTTCCGGTGTCCTTCTTCGACCTCCTATTTCCCTTGTTTGTCGGTGGCTTGGGTTCGTTATCCTGGGGTTGGCCATCCTTGATCTATCCTTTGGATTGGGATTTAGGGAAACACTTACCATACTTTGTTTGTTGCGGAATTACATACCCTATCTCCCGCTTGTTCTTCTTCTTGAACTTCTGCTCGATTTTGACACCATATCGGTAAGTGACTCCTAATGACGAGATGTCCAGAGAATCCATTTCAGTTTGGATATACTTGTGCAAAGCCCCGTATTATTTTAGAACCAGATGTCACTCAGAGTATTTGATACCCAGATTGTTGCGCAAGGTATGGAAATTATTGGTGAACTATGACACTGTTTGGCCCCTCTCTTGGCACATTGTGGTCCATCTCATGTACTGGTCATCATAACTTCCAACAAGGTAATATTGTTCCTTGAGGGCATCAAGAAAAGTCACCCAAGTGGATCCTGGCCAAAAAATTACAGACTCATCCTTGGAATGTTTCTCACAGTAAGTATCCCACTAGTCTCTGACATGGGGAAGGGCCTTAAGGAGCGCGAAGGTGATCTTTTCATTGTTGGAAAAATTGTGGACAGATAAATAACCCTCTAGCATATTTAGCCATTTTCCCAAAGTGTCGACGTCTATCTGGCCTTAAAATAAAGGAATATAAAAGTTAACTTGTACCTTGAAGGGTGTCTCACCTCCGAAGTGACTTTTGGTTGAAGGTTCCTTCGTTGTTTTCAGCAGTTGTCGAAGGATATGGGAAACATTATCCATCATATCATTCCTCTGTTGCACGAGGGATTCCTCGAGCAATAGTTTGAAAGGATTTCTTGTCTCGTCATCTCTCTTTTATTCCTCCATGGAAGGTTGCTTGGGCATGCAAGAGTGGTTTTCCTCAAGAAAAACAAGCTCAAGACCCAACTCTCTATACCCTGATCTCGTCGGCGACATGAACTAAGAACGACAAGGAGAAGATGGCTCTGATACCACTAATCCAGATTATTGTTTAGGAACGATATGAAGGAAAAAATATAAAAAAGATATAACAAATAAATACACAGAGATATGGAAATGAACATTAAGTAATACAATAAATCTCAGATTCTATTAATGACTGTCTGAAATACAAAAGATTACAAAATGCAAAAACACACAAGCTATCTAGAATGGTGGTAGATTATCTATGAGAAGGATGTGTCGGCTACACTCATTTGCAAGAAGATTATTACAATGAGAATCCAAAGGTATTTTTAACATTGATCATAAATGATAAAACACTAAAAATCATAAAACCCAACTCTAGGAGATCAAGCGCCAAAAGTCATGTGGGCCTCGATGGGGTAAGTTGGTACATCAACTTCCCGAGGTCGTAACTTTTGCATATGATCTATGTTTTAGGGGCATGATATCTCGTTGGAAAGAACTATCCGAGGACTACACATGTTGTTGTCGCACTTTGGATAAATCTTATACTGTGATAGTGTCTCTCCCAAAAAATGTTGTTTAGGGCGTTAAAACGCCACCATAAGTTTAGGACCAGAAAAACTATAGAAAAACCACCAAAATGGAAGCTGTTGTTTGAGACAGTGGAATAGGTGGGTGGCCACTAATGTCCACCCCGATCAATGAATCCCACATTTCATGGAACCTCCATGGGCAATCATGATTTGGAATTTGTTCACAACATGAATATAATAATGTGTTTATTGGACTACCCATCGGTAAATGAAGTTATGGGTGTTACTGATGTCAATTAAGAGAATGAATTTTTTATGTTTGATAGAAATGTCTTCAATGGGAAGAGCCAAATGCTCCAGAGGTATAAGCTTCAACTTCATCATCCAAAAATTCCTTTGAAATTTCCATAAAAATTTTGTGTTCCTTACATTTATGCTCGAGAAAATATTTCCCATCACAATTATAGTAGAGACCTTTAAGTTGTTTCTCCACAATTTCAACATGGGTTAACTTATGGATCTTGATGGGTGGAAAAGAATATGAGGAATTGGTGGGATGGGCATGGGGAACAAATGATGCTTTTTATTTATTTATTTGGGAATTCAATACCTTTTGGGCTTCCCTATCTCTTTGAGAGGATTCAAACCAAGCAGTAAGATGAGCCATTAAAACTTGGGCACATATCTCTTCCTTTAGACCACTAATAAATCATTCCCTAAAGAAGGTATCTAACATGTCTTTGGACCTTGGTGTGGATGGAAAGTTGCTCAAAACATGAGATGAACTCTTCGACTGTACCATATTGTTTAAGCTTGGTTAGGTGGCCCACATAATGAGTATCGGTTTCAAAGTATTCATAGAGGTCTGTAAAAAATTATGTCTAAGCAATATAACCCCGGTGGGAGTTATTATGTCATTACCACCATTGCCAGTGTTCAAGATCTAAATATAAGACACCCCCACAAAGTTTCATTAAATCATTGGTGATCAATGAAGGGAAAGAAATATTCCATTTGAGTGACCCGACTTATGGGGTTATATTTATCAAATT
Source organism: Picea engelmannii (assembly GCA_009831015.1). Taxonomy (NCBI): domain Eukaryota; kingdom Viridiplantae; phylum Streptophyta; class Pinopsida; order Pinales; family Pinaceae; genus Picea; species Picea engelmannii. The sequence goes on along the minus strand of ML808941.1, from coordinate 129,689 downwards.
TGTTGAGACCCACTTTAGGGGTTTGATGGCACATTTAATAGAGTCATGAACAAATAGGTAAGAGTGAAACCCCATGGAATTGGACAATTCATTGCCCTCCAGTTGGGAAAATTGATCTTGGCATTGATAACCCATGAAATGATTGTACATTTCCATGAGTTGGGACAGATGGTCTAGGACTGAGTTCAATTTGGAAATCCTTGCATTGATGGAAGAAAATATTTTCTCAATAGTGGATTGGGTGTGGTCAATTTTATGTTGCAAATCATCATAGTGACTTTCCATAGAGGACTCGTGTGTTTGTCTTGTTGTTTCTAGTAGTCATAGAAATAAGGGTCCACAAGAAAATTTTTATTGGAGAACGATACCAAGACAATCAACATTGATTTCTAGGTTTGTTGAGATAGTTACCTAGTAATGGGGTGAGTGGGTCCACCAAAAAGTATTACTTGAATGTGGTACCACGACAATCATCACTGCACAAGGATTCTGTTGAGATAGATCCCAAATAAGGGTATGGTTAGGACTCAAACCTTCTTTTTGTTTACTCTAAAGTTATACGCCCGCTAATACTTAATTAACAAAATTCTCAATACTATAGTTTATGTAGGAATTTCATGCACTAGTAGCAAGAATAAGGGTTTATAGTGATTGGATGCACAAATTCTCAACATACTGTTTTATGTAGGAATTTCCTATACTAATAGCAAGAAGTAGGGTTTAGAGGGTCTTAAGGGCAAGGGAGTGTTAGGTGCTATAACTCTCTTATATACATGCAGGGTCTAATAATAGTACTTGACCCGACTTCTAAAGGTACTAACTAAGGAGGATCGATCATATCCTTATTTGTCCTACATGATTTCCCAGGTATTATAGAGTAATCTTCCTGAGTGATGTTCTCAATACCACTATAGTAGTAAGACGATCGATCTGCTTATATATAGCCAATTTCAGGTAACACAGGGGATTTTTGAGATATCTTAGGGTATGTGGAAGTGAAATTTTGTATATAGGTTCTATCTGATGCGATACTACTCGAAGGGGTAACAAGAAGGGTTACAAGTGTGTTCAACCAGGTGAAACCTCCCGTGTTTCCTATGTCTATGCTTCCCCTACCACAAATTAACACATTGAACAACACATCATTGTGTTATTTATAGACATCGGAACGTCTCTAGCCTGGAAAAAAGTTTCTCTAAAATATGTGCTCAAGAAAGTGCTCGTATACCACTTGTGGTGTTTTTTAATAGTAAATTGAAAAATGTAGAGCATAAATAATGCATCTACCCATATTTACTACTTAAACGACAAATTGCAAACATAATAGCCAAAAAAAGAACTATAATGCCACAAAATGGTATACCTTTATTGATGAAAGTAATGTTCACTTGCCTCTTCGAAGAAGCAACTTCTAATTGAGAAAAGCTCCAATTACAAATAACTTCACAAGACATCTCAATACATTTCTTTTACTTCTTTATATAGTACTATCTACCTTCCATGAGCTTTTTAGTAGATTAAACCTTTTAGTAAGCCTATTTACATTTATTGCTTTCACACTACTACATGAATCTTATTTACTATAAATGACTTCTAAGTATTTGATATTAAACACCAAAGATGAATCAAATTATGATTTTGATATTTGAGTAAATTCAAGAACCTAAAATTTATTCAAGATCACAATTTACAATTACTAAAATGGCAATCTTACATAAAACTAAAAATTCCAACCAAATTTTAATTAAATTAAAAAAAAAAAAAAAACCACTAAAATATCAAACCAATATAATATAACATAACAAACCCATATCCCACACTTACCGGGATACATAACAACATATCTTTCTAACTCTATCTATCGACTCATAGAGTTAGAGAAAGTCGTAACCTAACGAAATGATAAGAGAACCATCTTCAAAAACCTTAAAGGAAATTTGACGTGATAGTTGAAGTGACAAGTTTGACAAAACCTAAGTGACAAGTGTGACGCGTCTACTTGCTGATGAGTGTTATTCATCCGCATCTTTCGTAGATGGCACTAATTTTTAAGGATACGTGTAATTTCGTAACTTACAACTTCACAAATTCACTGCAATTCTCGGATGGATGTAATCTAAGTTTTGGTAATCAACGATATTATCGGTTTAATTTTATTTAAAATTTGGTGAGAAATTATCCACACTTTAAGTTGGATATGCCATGGTTAGTCCGTCGCAATCACCCACATATTTACTTTTAATCCGATAAAAGCATTCACATTGTGAAGCAATTTCTGTCACTTCTAACGATTGATATCCTTGACGCCGCTGCTAATATTCTCTAGGTTTATGGCAGGAGCCTATGTTTTAATCGGTAGATCTGCTTCTAAAGTAGTTTAATTATGTACAGTAGCAGAAAGACTTACAATAGAGTGTTATTTCTTGGATCATTGGATTTTAAATTAGCTATATCACAATTATTCAATTTTGATTTTGGATTTTTAATTCCTTATATCATATATTATTGAATCTTGGTAATTCTGTAGATTTTGTTTATCCCAGCGATATGGAGTAAAGGGATATGGAGTAAAGTTAATGGTTGATTTTATTAGATTAACAGGAATATTTAAAATTCGGTTGACTTTACTTTAGGAATGGAAATCTGCATTAAAGTTAAAATGTAAAATACCAAACAAAATAAAGTAAAAATGTAGAATACCAAACAAAATTAATAAATGGTCATTGTCAAAAGCAAGACTACTTAAATTGGACTACCTCGGAATCCCGTTCCGATGCAACCACTGTCGCGAAACAGGTCACCTCCGCCGAGATTGCCCGGGTAAGTCTACTACTGATGACTCTGAAGAAACTGATCTATATTTTCACCCCCCTGATTATACAGAGGCCGACCCCTCACTGACCTACCTCGACTCGCCTCAACGCCCAGCCATTCAACCCCTGATGGGTCAACCTCTTGAACCGCAGCTAAAACTGAACCTTCACTGTCCCTCACTTCTAAAAACACTTTCCGAAACCGAGAAAATCACCTTATCTGATTTCTCCTGGCTCTTGGCACCTCGCTTTGTTACCCCCTCACCTGATATCGTGGACTCCTTCTTTACTAATCGACCCGAGTCCCTGATGCAAGGACACATTCCCTTGCCGAGTCCTCCTGATGTTCTGACTTCTCTCCCCGTTGGAAGCAACCCTCCCCTTACAGACTCGACCAAGTTACTTCAGACTGCCTCATCCTTGGATAGCTTGCAAATCTGTCCGAGCATTTCCACATCTCTCGCTGAATCACCCCCACTGCCACCGGGTTTTAGCCAGTTGGAGGAAGACGACGTTAATCTACTTAAGGCGTTAAACTCCTCGGCGTCCACAAGTCTTCTTCCGTGTAATCTCTCTCCGTTACCTATGTTCCGTGGTAAAGAACTACTTAATCCAGTTAATGAACAGGGTTCTTCATCTTCGCTTCCCACCGACAAACCCACTAACACCCTTGCCTGGATGCGGGGTATTGGACTGGAACTTTCCCCTCTCCAGACACGTAGTTCCAGGAAGAAAAAGGAGGAAGCGAGCACAAAGCCAGCAGCAACTGATTGTCCCTAGCAGGACGAAAAGGCCCTTAGAGCTATGAAGGCCTTGGCGAGAACAAAATAATGATTGTGCTCTCCTTAAATATTAGGGGGATCGGAGGCCCCCTCAAGGCGGCTTCCTTCCGAAGATTGCTGGAGAACACAAAGCTGGATCTCATTTTCCTTCAAGAGACCCTGTCGTCAGACCTTCTCTCCAGAGATTTTTTGCATCTTTTCAGACCTTCGTGGATTACTGCAGCAGCTAGCTCCCTGGGTAACTCTGGGGGATTACTGGTTGCCTGGAATCCGGATCTCCTTTCACTAAAATCTTTTATGTCAAAGGGGGGCATCCTTTTGACTGGACTCTTTTTACCCACTGGTCAGGAGATGGCATTTCTCAATGTCTACGGCCCTTGTTCGAACAAACCAGTATTCTGGAAACTTTTGGCAGAAAGTGGACTGCTCTCCATTCCAAATCTTGTTCTTGGTGGAGACCTTAATATTATTCTGTCCGCAGAAGAACATTGGGGTGGAACTTACTTGCCGGGTCATCCGGAGGCTTCCTATAGATCATTGTTTGTTGTAAACAACTTGATAGATGTCCAGCCTACGAGTCTTGCCCCCACTTGGCGGAATGGGCGCACAGGTAAAGATGCCATTGCTAGAAGGCTTGATCGTTTTTTGGTGGCTGAGACTTTTTTGACTTCTGAGTCACGTCCATCTTCGTGGATTGAATTTCCCTTTGTTTTGGATCACGCCCCGATCCTCCTACAGTTATCGCCTCTGAAGCTGCACCGATCGACTCCATTTAAATTTAATCATCATTGGCTTGAACATGCAGACTACTCGGCAATGGTCCATCGGGTATGGAGGGATTTCCGCTTCTTGGAAGAAGTAAACCCACAGCGTCGTCTGGTTTGGAAACTCCAGGTTCTTAAACATAGTTCAAAGTTATGTTTTATGGAGTTAAAATCTTCCCAATCGACTCGTCTTGTTGATTTGGAATCAAAAATAAAAGAGCTTATCAATACAGCGGCCCGTTCTTCCATGTCTGAGGCGGATTCTTCTTCTTTAACCTCTCTCGAATTGAATAGATCCTCCATCTTAAGGGATCAAGAAAATGCTTGGAGATTGAGGAGTCGGGCGACTTGGTTAAGGAGCGGTGACTCCAACACCAAGTATTTCCACAATTTGGCCAGTTACAACAGAAGCAGGAAATCAATTTGGTCAATCGACAGCTTGGATAAGGGGATTATTCGTGGGCTTGAGGAGATAAAGGCAGAGGCAGTGTCTTATTTTAAAAATCTTTTCAAAACCCACAGTAATCATAATCTTCTGGAAAAGACCACTACAACCGGTCTCTATTCCTCAATCTTTTCGACTGAAGATGTTACAGATATTTTTAAACCTGTTACTCTTTCTGAAATCAAAGACATTCTGCTTCACTTTAAAAAGGAGAGAAGTCCTGGGCCGGATGGCTGGACTACGGAATTTTTCATCTTCTTCTTTGATCTCGTAGGTGAGGATTTACTTCAGATGGTGGAGGACTCTCGTTTAAAAGGTCATATTTCTGGAAGCCTCAACTCTACTTTTTTGGCCTTGATCCCGAAAACTGACAGCTCGCTCTCCTTCAATGATTTCCGACCGATCTCCCTCTACAACCTGGTCTACAAATTGATCTCAAAAGTCATCGCCAACCGGATCAAACCCTTTCTTGGCAGAAATCTTTTAGCAGAACAACTCGGCTTCTTGAAGGGCAGAAGAATCCAGGACGCTATCGGGGCTGCCCATGAGTGCATCCACAACATCAAGCAGAAAAATATTAAAGCACTGATCATGAAACTGGACCTTAAAAAAGCCCTCGACAGCATTGACTGGGACTCCCTGAGACTTGTGCTTTTTTCAGCTGGATTTGGTGAAAAACTCTCTAATTGGATTCTTGCTTGTGTCACAGGTGCTAATATCGCTGTATTAATCAATGGGGAGGCTACTAGCCTTTTTAAAATGGAGAGGGGACTCCGACAGGGATGCCCCCTATTGCCCTACCTCTTTATTTTGATTATGGAGGGACTCAGCCTCCTTCTCACTAAAAGCTTCACCGAACTAAAAATCACAGGTATTAAAATCTCAAAGTTCATAAAGTTGTTTCACCTGATGTTCGTAGACGATGTCCTCCTCATGACAATCGCTGACCCAGCAGAGTGGACTGTTATTCAAGACGTGCTTTCACTTTTCTGTACAGCCTCGGGTCTAGCTATCAATCACTCTAAATCTACTGTCCACTACTGGGGTCTCACGGAGCCAGAGCTCAATTGTCTTAAAATTTCTATCCCTTTCTCATTCTTTGATCTGAGTGTTGGTTTCAAGTATCTAGGGTATCGGCTCATGCTGAGAGCCTCTTCACCTGACGAGTGGCAGTGGCTTGTTAGACTTTTTGAAAGAAAGATAGGCGGCTGGTGCAATATCTGGCTCTCACTGGGTGGCCGCCTCACACTGATCAAAGCGGTTCTGGAAGGCTTGGCGGTCTACTGAATGACCTTGGAGAGAATCCCTAAAAAGGTTATCAATTCCATCTAAAGACTCTCTTCAAATTTCCTCTGGAATGGAACGGGGCGAAATCATAGTTTCCATCTCTGTGGTTGGGATGTACTGACCAGGCCCAAAAAGACAGGTGGTTGGGGCTTAAAAAATCTCGTCAACTTTAATACAACCCTCCTGGCTTCCTCCTTCTGGAGAGCTGCAAACATAAACAGCATTTGGCACCGCATAGTAGCTGATAAATATTTTGGCACCTTGCCTTTTCGTGAATGGCTCCGTAAGCCTTCCTTAATTCCAAAGAGGGCCTCCACTTTCTGGAGGGGTCTAGTCGTTGCCTCACCGGTTATCCTCCATTGGTTACGATGGTTGTCGGGTTCTGGCACTGAGATATTGGTGGGCAGAGACAAAATCATCGGTGTAGAAGACTGTTCGTTACTCTCCTCTTCGCTGATTTCAAAACTCGGCACCACTAATCGGAGCAACTTGGCGCAGGTTGGGAAGCCGAGCGATCCTCACTATCCTCCAAGAGTTGTTATTGGTTTTACTCTGGCGTGTTTTGATGGTGCTGCCCGCTCAAATGGACTTTGTTGTGGAGCCGGGGGTATTTTCAAAACACATCCGGCGAGAATTACAAAGTGGTATCTCAACTGTGGTCAGGGGACCAATACCAAAGCRGAGCTCATGGGACTTTGGGTCTCCCTCTTTCTTGCTACTTCATGGTCCATCTCGCATCTCCTTGTCCGTGGTGACTCGAGAGTCATCATTGATTGGATTACTCACAAGTCAAAGCTCAATGYTGTCCACGTTGCTTGTTGGAAACAGAAAACGYGTRAAMTCTCCAAGGGCTTCACAAACATCAGATTCCAACACTTTCCTAGAGCATTTAACCRTGAGGYTGATGCCCTCTCAAAAAGAGCGCTTCTAGAAGTTGCTGGGAAACTCGTGCTCTTCCACAGTGATAGCGGGATCGAGAGCTCGGCAACATTTCTGACTATCTTCTTATGGAGTTTATGCCATATCTTGAGCTGTTTCACTGTTTTAGATTAGTCTAGCCCTGTTGTTTTGAGCGTTGATGTATCACTCATGTATTTGTCCGTTTAGTGCCTTATTGATCTGGTGCGAGGACTTCTATCGAGCTCATCACTGATTGGCTTTGAACTCATCTTGTAAATGGTTTTATACTCTATATAAAATCGAGTTAATTTTTTCATGGAAAAAAAGACAAAATTGCCCACACGCCCGCAAGATTTGAACTTACAATGATATCACTTATTAGATACTTTGTGGTACAGTCACATAAACCTCCATAAGAAACCAAACAACCCCCAAGAACAGAAAATTTAGATTAATAAATATGAAGATACACATGTATATTAAATTATTAATAGATATGAAGATACAATGATTGAAAGCAGTGTTTGATACAATAAGAAAACTGTTTTATATCATACTGGGAAGACACGACTCCACTAAAGAGCTCATCCTTCCATGATAGTAATTTATATAAGTAAATACAATAGTTAAAAAGAAACCGAATAATTCTAGGGAAGACAGGCAAAGATGCAGTAATTCCATATAATCTCATTCTATAATGGCACTTCCCCGTTGTTAATTTGTTTCCACGTTAAAACTGTCAGTCGTCCTAAGACTTCCTTGAACTCGGGGAAGATGAATTGCCGTGAAACAGATCCGAGAGATGAGCTTCCAGGTCTTCAGCTGTGTACTTAATAGACATCTCAGAGTGTCTCACATTTTTAGAATAACTCCTGAAACGACCTGAGAAGGACCGATAGGCCGGTATCATCTTCTCTGAGATCGAAATCCTAAGCTCGTCCTGGAGCTGCAAATCCGGCACCATCCAACCAGAATGTTTCCTGAGCGCCTCCTCAATTGCAAAATCGAAACCCTTAAATTTATCCTCCAGGACCTTCTGTGACACTCCACTGGAAATACTTCCATTCACATGAATTCCCTCATCCCTCAAACAATTGAGGACCTTCATCCAGGCTGCTCGCTCGTACTTTGCTGCATACTGCCTCACCTTGCCCTGATTTTTCCTTAACCAGCCATACCCAAACATTCCTAAAAGCTCTGAATCCTTGACTTTTTTGACAATGTAATGAAGATTGTTCATGAGAAACAGGTAAGATTCGGCAACATCTTTGTAGAAGTTAGATTTCAAATCTAACTTACACTGCAGAATGATGATAATCCATCCCATTCTCACAGAGACAGAAGAGGCCGGGCTGCCCAATTCAACACCGTGCCCATTCAAATCCCCAAAAAAGTCCCTGAGGTCTTCAGGCAGGGCCATGGGGATTCCAATCGGTGCATTTGCCGTTATCTTGACGAGGGCCTCCTTGTAATCAGAAAGAAAACTCAGATAATTCATAACATACCTTGTAAGCGGATGAATCGTGCCGCCGGGGGTTGGGGTGTTTGACTTCTCAGTATGGATTGCATTCTGAAATTCCGTCAAAATCCCCAGTGCCGATTCCCCGAGCAGAACGAGGATCGTAGACGCCTGCGTCCTCACTGTCGCACAGGACACCTGGCCAAAAACAGTTTCGATGTCGGGCATAAGCTCCGACAGAGTCTCGTACATGTCGAGCATCGTGAAGAGCCTTTCAGTCGACCTTTTGTTCATGGCCATGGATTCCCCAAAACCAAGAATCTTCGTCATCTGTCCCTTGACGACCTCAGAGAAACACGAATCCCTGACATGGTTAAACCCTTCAAAAATCTCTTCGCATAGGCGTTTCTCGCTAGCGAACAGAATCCTCACCGCAACTTTCACGGCTTGGATCCATTTCTTTATCTTATTGTCGAGCATTTCCCCTTCTATCTTCTGCACTTCTCTCCTACTCAACCAGCCGACGCCGATTCTTTTCAGACACCCTTCGATTACTGATTTTCTGGTTAGCCCGTAGATTCGAACACACTCAGCCCCGTATCCGGCAGCCACCATGCGCTCTGCTATGCTGCGGAGGTCCAGCACGGAGTCGAGCGGCATCATGTCGATTTCGCAAATCTCGTCGGCGTTAGAGTTCCGACTCCGATGGCTGCCGCCGTTGCTCCCGTCTTCGTCCATCGATTCGTTGTCCGACGAGCCATCGCTCGAGTTGCCGTCGGTCGGCTCAACGTTGGCAGACAAAATTCGGTGAAACTCCTTCTCCAAGCGAGCCATCGTCATCTCCATGAGGCGCTGCGCGCCGACCATCTTGGCAGAGCTGCTGTGCGTGAGCGCCAGATTTTCCATGAGATAACGGAGACCGTCCACTGCGGCGAGATACTCATTGGCTTCTTTTCGGCTGGTCTGGAACATCATGTGTTTGGACGAGCTGCAATCCAAATTGGTCTCCAAATCGAACGATTTCACAGGTGGATTGCCGGGATTTCGACGGCTCAAAGCGGGAAGGCGGTTGTCCAAGGTGGAGAGGACTGTGATGATATCTCTCATCATTATCTCAGAGGCGCCCAGAGATTTCAGATTAAGATGTCCTGTGGTCACTACTCTGTCTGCATCTCCTCCTCTTTTTGCAATTGCTTCTTCTATCTCCATTGACATATATACCGACACAATCACCACGTTAGATGTATTTGCTATACTCCGATATACAGATTCCCCTGGATGCCTTGGAACTCAACAGAGAATCTTGGGAGCCGATAGCCTCATTCCAGTTTTAAAATAGAAATCCTGCATATGAACGCCGCAATGAATTATCAGAATTCAACCACCAAGCCTCGTAAAACACTAGAGAATGAGGCTCTGGGAATGGTGATTTCAGCCGGGTTCACTATTTGAAGAACTTTGATTGGTGGACTAAGTTGTCTTCCCTCCCTCGGGCATTTGAGAGACCCAGTCAGCGTTTCGTTTTGGTCCATGCATCTTCCAAAGCCTGGAAGTGCTCGACATCATTGTGTAGACTTTTTCTGATGGAGCCATCGTCTTTCTTCTGTCATTTTAAAATCAAGATGAAATGTGGTGAGCTGCGCAATTTGAGGAACAGAATTGATCGAACGATGCTCAACTAGTCAAGGTTCAGCAACCTTCCAATCATTATGGATTGTGGAAAATTTCAACCTGTCCCAATAAAAATGAGCTTAATTCAAAAAATCGAGGGCTGAATGTTGCTTGAATGACTGGATACAAATTTTATGAGCAAATACAATCTATTAGAATTTTAGTGGGTTTAATTGTTAATAACATGTGTTTTCTTTTAAGAAAGCACAAGCTTAAATTGAGAAAGGTAAGTTATGTATACCTTTCAAATCTCTAGATGAAAAAATTCATTGTCCCACAAACAAAGAGTTCTTATATACCAATTTAATATCTGACTTGACCGTGATCTTAAAAATAAATTATTATTATCATTATCACTTATAAAACATCATATTTTATAAATAAATAATTTTTTTTTTTTTATTAAACTATATAAATATTTATTATTATTTATCAAATACTCAATAACTTTATTTTTAATAAAATTTAAAAATAAAAAAGGTTAATGTCATTAGTGAAAACTTGGTTATTTTTTTCTATTGAAAGGGTGGAAAGATACTGATATTATAATAATAATAACTTTGTTGTTTTTTCTATTAAAATTAAAAAATAACTTAAATTTTATTTTTCTTTTCTATTAAAATAAAAGAATATCCGTGTTTAGATGAATATAAATTACTTTAGTTCATATTATCAATGTATATCATCACTTTTCATAGATTTGATGGTCACATCATCACCTACGGAAGAGTGGAAACTTGGGAATCATTCATGGACTTAGATGGTGATGATGATCTACACAAATGTCAAATTAACATTATCATCCAATACCCAACCATGTTTGGGGATAAAAAATATTCATTTATATTTTATAAACGAATATTATTAATTTATAATATTTATAATTTATATTTTAATATAAAATAATGGTTGAAACTTAAAATATTAGTAATTTTTTTTTTTTGACAAGTTTTAAAAATTGAAAATATAACTCATAAATAGTAAGTGGAGAGGATAAACTTATATATATATATATATATATATATATATATATATATATATATATATATATATATATAAAAAGAAAGGGAAGGATTTTTATATTGAATGGATCATTTAAAAATTTTGTGTATAATTTGTTTTTGATTTGGAAGGTTAAGGTTAAGGTTAAGGTTAAGGTTAATGTTATATATGTTAAAAAAAGAAGTAACGGAAGATATGTAGCTTGGAAAAAGATGAATTGGAAGAATCAAGATTTAATTTTCTATTTATTATGAGTAGAGAGAGATTAAATCCTTTGAGGTGGAAATATTTCTTAAGTTTTGTAATTCAAAAATTTTTGTTTTTTATAGGATTTTATCATTCTTGGCACATGATAGTTTGGGAGTTAAGATGGATTTAACTTCATTTTGAACATAGGGACTGTTAGCACTGAGAGTCACCCTCATATTGCGGGAGGATAAGCCCAGTACCCATCAAAGTTTTTGGTGGATGTTGGTTTTATATGAGTGGAGGTCAATGGAAAAAACTCAACATATGAATGATGTTCAACACGGAACTGGACAAGAAATGCACAGGGAAGTGAGGGTCACATTAAATTTAGTCAGTGAATTGAGTTTAAGTGTGAGCAGAGGGAAGACTTAGTGAGAAAGGTGAACAAGACTGCTATGAGCATCAGGCTTTCAAGCAGCTTGGAGAAGAAAAACCCAGACTCAAGATCACTCTTGAGCTCAAGCTTCAAACACTGAAATATGTCCAAACAACACAGTCACAACAACACAATGATCAAACCTACATCACAATGAAGCTACAACAACTCGACTGGATCCTCCATGCTCAAGCCATTCAGTGTAAGAGGGAAAAAGATAACAAGGGATCTGACTAAAACTAATCACGATACCACTGTAATCAAACCTACATTACAACAACATAACAACCCTCGACTGGATCCTCCATGCCCGAGTGTTTTAGCACAGTGTTTACAGAGAGATGAAAATAAGTTGACTTCTATTAACGTGAAAGTCTCAAATTTGGTACATAACCAGAGCACAGTTCTGGCATCAAAACATTACAAAATAGGGAGCTCTGCTCAACCAGTTGACGACCTTAACAAAATATCAAAACTAATTATTTATACTTAGAAAAATTCGCCACTACCAGGAGTGTTACACGGTGAAATTGCTCAGCTGGATAAGTGTCGCATTATCCCTCTCAATTGTCGTAAGTGTCGCATCAACTTTCGCAAGTGTCGCAAGTTGGTCACTAGTGTCACAAAGGATGTTCAGACATACTGTCATGATAACGAC
>ML808941.1:60336-92103 GCA_009831015.1 Picea engelmannii | reverse complement strand
TCGCGGGTTAGTGATAGTGTCGCGACACTTTGAAAGTGTCGGCCATGTCGCGATATATTGCACCGAAAATTTCGGCACCCATAAAATTTCGCGAAATGTCGCGACATATTCGATATATCGCCGACATTTACAGCAGTGGTTTCAACCACCAACTCTATTTTCATTAACTGCCTCCTCGGATATTGAACGAGACCTAATGCTCAGGGGGCGGCTACGCGCTGCTCTCAGATATGATGCCATATAAACATGAGATTGTAGAGTCGCCAAAAGCGGTTTGGATTCAGATCACTTTTGGGCCCACAATCCATCACATTTTTCCACGTAGCATTTTCACCATACCATGGTTTCCATTGCGAGACCGCTTAAGAAAAATATTGCCCAAGCATGTTGCGTCCCCAGAATGGGTTGTGGCCGTAGGTCTAGTCCTGATCTACAATCTGAGCGCAGCCGTTAGATTTAGCACCACTGCCAAGCTTAATCACTCACCAACTTTAGGATCTGCCAAAAGTGTGCCTTGGGATGGGGCTCTACGTTTGGTGATGAACAATAACAACTCTTGGAGGATGATCTGATGTGGAGGCCTGACGTCACCATGTTGATATATAGCGGATGAAGAGGTGGCATGTGTCACTCGAAAACAGGCATAAATCATGTCTAAAATGCTTGAAATGAGTGCCATGTGTATGTGCCAACGGCTACCACGAACTTGGTGCTCCAGGGCTCGGGCGCTAGCTCCTTTTCCTTTGGCTCCTCTATGCACTTTTACCCAGAGTTGGCAATCTGATGACGTGTGTCTTCTTGAATCAAACGAACAAGAATTACTTCGGGTCTGCAGACTCCAGGAAAATCAAATCTTAAACTTCCTCTGCCTTTAGTTGCTTTTAGCTGGAGCTATAGATCTAATGATGCATAGCTCTCATGAGATCGACGGATGAAATCCCTTCGTGGCTTCGGACTTCGGGAAAATCAAATATCAAACCTGGGCTTCCAAGGGATTTTACCCAGAGCCATAGATCCGATGACACGTGGCCCTCCTAAGATCAACGACTAAGATCCCTTCATGGCTCCGGACTTCGAGAAAATCAAATCTCAAACTTGGGCTTCCAAGGGATTTTGCCCAGAGTCATATATCTGATGACGCATGGTCCTCGTGAGATCGACGACTGAGATCCCTCCATGGCTCTGGGCTTCGGACTCCTCAATAGTCAAACTTTATTTGCCCCAAGAAAATTTGTCGGAGCTAGGGATCTAATGATGCGTGGCTCCTGGATTTGGACGACCGAGATCCACTTTGGGTCTTCGTGCTCTGGGAAAATTAAAACTCGAATATTTCTTACCTTCTATGCTTTTACCCAGAGTTATGGATCTGACGACACATGGCTATTGTTGATCAACGATTCAGATTCACTTCGGGCCTTCGGCCACTTCGACACTTCGGGTGCTTCAGCACTTCGACCACTTTGGGTGCTTTGGCACTTCGGGACTTCAAGCCTTCGAAACCTTGACGCTTTTCTCATTTTAAAACTCCCGAAGTAAAAATCCCAGAGTGACAGATCTAATGACGCGTGGCATTCTGGATTTAGATGGCCAAGATCCCCTTCGGGACTTCGGGACTTCGGGCCTTTGGGAGGCACTGCCGCTAAGATCAAGGGATCCCTACTGATTTTGAGATCAATGGTCCACGATTGCTTCGAGAGTTCGGGATTCGACTCTCTGAAAGTTTTATGCACTTCTCATTTCAAAACTCCCAAATCTCATTTCCCCAAACACGTGGATCAGATGCCACTTATCCCCCTCAAGATCAACGACTCATGTTCTCTACGGGCCTCTGGACTTTGGACCTTCTTCTCTGGTGCTATACTTCACGCGACTTTGAGCTTTCGAATGCCCGTGAGCCGCTGATTCGAACTGCTCATGGAATCTCCCCCGCTGAAAGATTAAAATTGCCTGCTGCTTTTAAGCCCGAAATCGACTGCTTTGAATGTCGCCCTTTGTGTCCATGACTACGGCTTGCATGAACAAGGATTTGGGTGACTGGTTGTGGGCTGGGAAAACAGGGAGACCAGTGACTGAAAAAGGAGACGAGTGTTCATCCTTTGGGGAAAACAGAGGGGCTTGGGGCCGAGACTCCTTTCGGGTAGGACATTAAGGGAAACCAGGGTGCCCAAATGAACAAGGGAAAATAGAAAATGATTTACAAGCCGAAAGGGGAAAAACTTAAGATCTAGCCTATGAAAAGGAAAGGGACAGGGCAAAATTACAGACTTAGGTACCAAATCAACGAACACATATGACTCCAGATGACATTATGTGATAACAGGGACAAATTGCCATAAGAACAATATCATTAACATAAAGAAGAAGGATGATTATTCTTTCTAAAGTCATTCTAACACAATTTGCTTCTTCCAAGAAACCCTCTAACTTGTCTAGATATCTGCCAAAATGGGTAGGGGATAGAGGAAAACCCTTCATAACACCTATATTACAATTGATTTATTTAGACCAACCCTCTATTTTCCTAAACTTGGATATAATGTTTCAATACAACTTTATCACAACAACTCTCAACTCAAAAGGAACATTTAGCTCTTGTAATATATCCCAAAGTCTAGCTCTAGGTACTATGTCAAACCCTTTTCTAAAGTCAATGAAGTAAATCAAAAAATTGATTTTATTATTACAACACTCCTCTACAATGATACTAAGCATAGCAAGGTGGTCCATAGTTGAACGATAGCTATATGTTGATCTTCTTTTCTAGAATAATTGTATATAGTTTGGATAAAAGAGGGCTAATCATAATGATCCTATAATTAGAGGGGTTGTTTTTATCCCCACTTTAAAAATAGGAACAATGAGGTTTTCAATTCATGATTTACCTAAACATGTTTGACTACTAGATTGAGGAGCTTGTGAAAGCACCCCAAACTTAACTCAAGTGTACGTTAATTGAGATAATGATGCCCGTGAATGTGAGGGATGAGGATAGACCTTCCAATTTTTAAGATTTTTGCTAATTCGTTTTCAATTTTTTTAGCTTTCCCTTTTGCTAGTTGTTTAATCCTAAACTATATGTCTTCTTCCTTTATAAAAAAAGTTCTAATGTTCACCGGATTCATAAAACTTTTTAAGATAACAATTTCAAGTTTTCTAGGAAAATTATATTGTTTTTTTAAGTCTTACAAAATAAAATTTACTCAAGAAATTTATTTTTTCACAATTTAAGTTAGAGAGATATAAAAGTTTTTCTTACTTTTTATTTATATAATTTTTTTTTTAATTAAAGTTTATTTTTAATAAACTTTCTTACAATTTCACTCTTTCTTATATTAAAAAGAAATCATTTTATTTTTTCATTAAAAACTTGTTAATAAAAATAAAATTTCATATGCATATAGAAAAACGAAACTGTTAATATATAATTATGACTACAATATTAATGACCGTTGTATTATATAAGATTTAAATTGAAAGATAATAATAATAATAACAACAACAATAATAATAATAAACCTCCTTTTTTTATTTTTTTGAGTTTTTTAATAAACTAAATCCATTTATGTATTTAGAAATACAATTTAAATAAATAACAGAAAATTGTGATTTCATCTAAATTTATGTTACTGGATTCTAAAAAAATTTTATTTTTCTCATCAAACTTAAAATGAACCCACCATTCTCCATTCTCCATTCTTTTTGGTTGTTTTCTTTATTATATTGTATTTACATTAGGTGACGTTCTCCATTCTTTCTGGTTGTTTTCTTTATTATATTGTATTTACATTAGGTGACGTTATCGTTAACACCGGATCACATAGATCATTTGAGCTCGGAGATACTGAACATTATTGTTATGACGTCTCTCGCCTACAATCTTCCACCGATGCTTTTCATCAGTAGAGGTAAATTCGGGATGCGAGCAATGCAATTTTAACATAAATACAGAGTTCCACATTATTTGGTAAGGGATTAAGGAAACACACCCGTTTTGAGCGCTTTCAGGGTCACTATAATGGATAAAATTAGAAAGGTTAAATATTTTAATGGACAGAAGAAAATGAGAAATCTTAAATATTTTAAGATTTTTTTTTTTCATCTAAATTTAATTATAAATATTTTATTGAAATTGTAATTTTGAACTGTTAAAATAATTGTTTTTAATGTAAAAATGAACTCAGGACTTTTTAATATCTCTACTACTCCTAGTAACCTTGTTGCAATCTGATTTGATAATCTCAATTCCATCAATTCAAAATGATTCTTGTTGAGATAAACAATTAGGTTTAATAAAAAGTTTAAATTGTGGAAGAAGCTAAATGTTTTAAGATTTCAAATTTTTATTATTAGTTGATAATAAACTATTTTCTGGAATTGAGATTTTCGATTTGTTGAAATAGCTATTTTTAATGCAAAAATGAATTCAGCACCTTGTAATACCCTACTACAATATGATTTAGTGGGTTAACATTGAAGGCTACCAAGTTGAAATTTTTAAAATCAAAGGGCCAATCCTTATCCCTCACATATACAAGCTCTTCAATTTAGCAATTAAGCAGGGCTTGGAAAAGCTTCATTGTTCCTATTTTTAAAAACAGGGATAGAAACATTCCCTCTAATTATAAGACCATTATGATTAGCCCGATTTTAGCCAAACTTTATGGAATTATTTTGGAAAAGAAGATTAGCCTTTGGCTAGAAATTCACTGCAAAAGAGCTAAAGGCCAGGTCGGGTTTAGGAGATATCATTCAATGGACCATCTTGTTACCTTTAGGATCATTGCAGAGGAGTTCCGCAACACTAAAACCAATTTTTTTTGTAGTTTTGTTGACTTTAGAAAAACTTTTGACATGGTTCCTAGGAAAAACCTTTGGAATAGGTTGGAAGAGATAAAAGTGTCTTTGGAGTTGAGGGTTGTTGCAATAAGGATGTATGAGAACGTTATTTCTAAGTTTAAAAACACTGAGGGCTGGTCAAAAGAGATTAACTGCAATATCGAAGTCAAACAAGGTTGTCCCTTGTTCCCTACCCTTTTTGGCATATACATTGACAAGTTAGAAGATTGCTTGGAAAAAACAGGTTGTGTCAGCCCTACTCTCACTGGTATAGTCATTAATCTTCTTCTTTATGCCGATGATATCGTACTTATGGCAAGGAGTCCCCATGATCTTGAAAACCAACTAAGAATCCTCAAGGATTTTTGCTCCAATATGGGTATGATTGTTAATATTAATAAGACTAAGGTCATGATTATCAAATCCAATAAGATCCCTTATGATACCTTCGTATATGACAACAACAACTTGGAGAAAGTGACTTCATACAAATATCTTGGAATTGATATTCACCACAAGCTCAATTGGAATTATAGCATTGAGAAAAGGATTATTGGGGGGACGTAAAGCTTATTATGGGCTTGAAAACAATTGTAAATTAGTGGATCTTTGGAGTTGGGATAAGAAGAAACTCCTCTTTGAGACTCTTGTTACACATGTTATTCTTTATATATGTGAAGTTTGGGGCTGTAGTATCTCTCATGAATCCTGGAGAAAGATAGAGAAAATACAAAAGAATTTTATAACCTATAATCTCAAAATTAAAGGAAATACACCCCAGCCCACCCTCCTCTTAGAAACAAGCCTCTCCCCCATTGAGAGCATGGCTATGACTAGATACTTAATGTATTTGAAAAATTTAAACAACATGGAAGACAAGAGACTTCCTAAAATTGCTTCAAAATCGAGTCATAACCACCATTGACTCAAGCGAGGATGGCATAAAGATGCCCGGTCTTGGCTAAACTATTGGTGAATCATGGAAGACACCATTTTGGAGAATAAATATACTATTAAAAAAAACTTCAAATCAAAATTTAAGGAGAAATGTGGTGTGATAAAGAATTAGAGGGAAAAAAAAATCAAGGTATTATAAGGATGTAATCAACCCTAATCTAGAAGATCAAAATTATCTATGTGTTTTGCCAAGTGTAAAGAAAAAAATAAGCATTGCTAAGATAAGAACAAATTCTCATGAACTCCATAGTGAAACTGGGAGTTGATCAATTCCTAAAACGCAATGGGATGGTTTTCTGGTATATGCAATCTTTTTATTTAATATTTTCTTTATTATATTAAATCTGCTATGCACATAGAAGCAGGTTTTTATCGGAACTTAACATACAAAATAAATAATAAAAGTTTATAAAAATATAGATTTTTTTTTTAAATATGGAAATATCAAAAATTGATTTTAATTGGCCAAAACCTCATTTCTTAAGAATAGCTAGTAATAATTTGTGCCACTTTGTTAAAAAGAACATAGAAAATTTAGGAGAAAACTTACAATGGTGATATTAATATTTATTTTTCCATAAAAATTTAATAAGTAGAAGTGTTTATTTGGTATATGATATTAATATGTGGAATTGCCTCATACACATAGATATACAATTTGAGTGGGTTTAATGGTAAAGAACATGTGCAAGGAAGGGTATGCTTACCTCCAAATTGTATGCTTGTCTAACCTAACTACAAATTGTGTCTTTTTTTTTCAATCAATTAAATATAAATGAGATTATATATACCTCCAAATTATATGTTTGTCTAACCTAACTCCAAATTGTGTCTTGTTTTTCAATTAATTAAATATAAATGAGATTATGTATACCTCCAAATTGTATGCTTGTCTAACCTAACTCCAAATTGTGTCTTTTTTCAATCAATTAAATATAAATGAGATTATGTATACCTCCAAACTGTGTGATTGTCTAACCTAACTCCAAATTGTGTCAATGTTTTTTCAATCAATTAAATATAAATGAGATTAATTGAATTACTTAATAAATGAATTGTGAGAGTGTGTTCAAGGTTAGTAATAGATCAAAGTTAACTTGTCTAAAGGTTGTTATATGAGGTTTTTCAACACAACACAAGATTATGTAATATTGATGTAAGATGATGTACTCATGCTTTAAAATATATATTTTAGTCAACCTTTCTAGTCAAACACCACAAGTCAACCTTTCTAGGCTAAACATCGATGTGATGATTCTCCTTGGAGACTAGAAAGTCATCATCGATTGGATAAATGACAAAACTGACCTCCGATCAGCTGCTTTGGAAAGTTGGAAAGAGCGAACCTTAGATGCCAGATGATTGTTTAAGAGCCTCTCTGCCTCCCATATTTACAGAGAAGAAAACACCATTGCTGATCATCTATCAAAGTTGGCTTTATCTCGTCCCCTCGGGTTCTTGACTTTCTCCGGATGGGAGGATGGCAACGAAGCCCCCCCCCAATCTTACTAAAAATCTGAAGTGGAAGACCAACTGGAGATCGGATTTTGTGGCTTCAGATAACTTTGTCCTGAACAGGCCTTGGACTAGTGGCGATCTCCCGGGCAAGATTTCTTTCTGCATGGTTTCTGCCCCGTTCTGTTTTGTTTTGGCCTCTGTTTTGTTATCTTCTCGGATCCGTCCACTTGGTGTTCCATCTACCTTGTCATCTGGTGGCTGATACGCCTTTTATACGGTCGTTGTTCTGTATGCTTTGTATATTGTCGGATCTGTCGACTTGGTGATCTTTCTGCCCTGTCAATTGCTGGCCAAAGCGCTTACAGACCTCTGTGATTTGTGCTTTGTTACAGTCCTCTGTTTATGTAAATTATTATATTCTGTTGAATATATAGAGCAATATTTCCATGGAAAAAAAAAACACCACAAGTTAATGCACATGTTACACTAATTTTGCAATAAGTTTATCTATATTGTGCAAGTTTGCACAAAGCCATGCAATCATATCACCAATTGTTCTTTTTATTTTAAATGTTAATTAAGTTATTTATTTATTTATTTTATAAAAATTGTCATAAAAAATAAAAAATAAGATGGTTGACAAAATCACAAATTTTCAGCATTCAAATCTTATTTTTGAATGCATAAATCATTATCCTAAAACCCCAAAACACCCAGATTATATATTAACTGAAACCTTCCATTTCAACTATTTTTCTAAATTTTAGATTGGTTAATTTAATATAATATATACTTACTATCATTATGAATGTATTCCTACTATATTTTTATGAATTAATTTAATATCTTATTCAAATTAAAAGATGAGTGATATCACTATTGATTTTAATCATGCTTTAAATATATGATTTTGTCAACTTGTATAAGATAAAAGTATTATAAATACATTCAATGCGTATACATATAACTCATCATTTTATTTTTAAATTCCTAGCCAAAAATTATCTTTATTATTTAACAGGTTAAATAAATGTACATTTTGTACATTATTTATATAAAGTATTTATATTTATATAAATGTAGCATTCATTTTATTATTTTATTTACAATATAGAAAATGTACAATACATCATTTTAGTTTTTTTATTAATTTATACTTAATAAGAATATATCATTTTAGTTTTTTTATTAATTTATACTTAATAAGAATACACCATTTTAGTTTTTTTATTAATATATACTTAATAAGAATCCACCATTTTAGTTTTTTATTAATTTATACTTAATAAGAATACACCATTTTATTTTTTTTATTTAGAATCGGTTCATTAATTTTTTTATTAATTTATACTTAATAAGAATACACCATTTTATTTTTTTATTAATTTATACTTAGAATCGGTTCATTAATTCGCTCCTTATATCATAAATCTATTCTGCCGCTAGAACTTTCATGCCTCATTGATACGATGTTATTATTATTCATATTTGTTACACAATACCTCACACCTCTACATTATTGATACAATTAATTTAATTCCTACCCCTTATAATAGATAATAATATATTCACATTAATTCCTTCCTTAAAAAACATTTATGTAATCACATTATATCTTATTTAATTTTATGACATCTTGTAATATCGTATTTTTTCTATACTAGATAGAAATTTCCAACGTACATGTAACACCTTGTTTTCTCGGGGTTGTTAAGACTTCATGTATCATGATTAATGAATCATGTAATTGTGTTTATGTTAATGAAAACATCAGATAACTGAATAAGGAGGAAGTCTTGAGTATTGGTCATGATACCACGGGTGGGACTAGTGAGGTGGAGTTGGGATGTTTCAATGAAGAAATTAGGAAGGTTACCAACATTTCAACTCACATATACATACTTAACGCATAATCTATCTAACGTACCTGGATTGTATTGACCCACAAAACTTGTTTATGGTGATTAGGTTTAGGTGGTTGAGCAGTTATAACTGCTGACTGATTCGGTACCTGGAAGAGTGAAAGGTTGACTGAGACCTTATCCATAAGGACATACAAGATTTTCCCCTTCAATTTGAGAGCCTGACAATGAGGGATTTCTTCTGACAGAAGTCATCATGGATCCCAAGGAAGAAGAGAACATTCCAAAAATGAAGAAGGAATGAGGAAGAAGAGGGAAAAGGTAGAAAGGAACAAAAAGAGACATGGATGAGATGACTAGCAACCCAAAAGAGGAAAATAACCAAAAGTGCATTGATGTGCAGAGATTGAATCCACACAAAAGAACAGAGAGCCAATATCCATAGAGATTAGTCACAGACTCACAAATAAATGGTGCAAGTGAGAAAAGGAGCTCACACACATGGCTCTGAGCAATGAAGAAAATTTGGGAAGTTTTTCTGAAGAAAATAGGAAGCTTTCCCAAGAGTTGAATGGTCACCATGGAGTAGAGAAGACCCATATCCAGAGAGGAACAATAGAGGATCACGACTTGGTACTTATTGGAAAGAAACATACACTGGTAAGGGGAGTGGACGAGGGACTGTGTAGCAAAGAAGGGGATCCTTTGTGCATAGGAAATCTAGTTGGGAAGGTGCCTGATAAACTCGTGGAGTTCTTGAGCTTAGTGGGAAGAGGGAAACTTCTATTGTTTCTACTGGAGTGAAGCAGAGTAACTTTCTTGAACCATTTCTTTGACTTTAAATTCAACTAAGGTAGTCCCCTGGTGGTATCATGGCCTAGCATGGGGGTGGAATTTTGTAGAAAGACATAGTGCAACATAGACTACAGTTGGATGGAAAGGAATTTCCCCTCAGTTAGTTGGTTGGTTGAAGGTTTCACTGAACAAATAAATGTTTTACCTAGAATATCTCATACTTGTTTATTATTGGTTGCAATTTGTTTTATGTTTATGTAACTAGTTAAATGTGATGAATGAATGTTGAATTCCTAATTTAAATGGAGTGATATAACCTCCATTAATTGTTAAATGAAATAACTATGAATGAATGTATGAGGAAGGCCAGTGAAAACGGGTAGACCTACAATATTTCCTTGCGTTTGAAATGGAAATCTTGCAGGATATAAGATCTTCATTTGGGTGTTTGGGAAGAGTATTCCTAGTATGTTGTAGAATGTTTTAAGAGCCCAAAGGGGCCAAGTTCAACCCTAGGAGAAAGAGCCTCGAAATACTGCAGGATTGCTAAGTCCTGAAACCACCCTTAACCTTGTTGAAAAACTCTTATTTCAACCCAAAAGAACGACAACCACTGAGTTAGTTGAAGGAATAGATCCTGACCATTTGTCAGAGATATGGGCTTCAAGGGAAGCCTATCGAGAGGTGAGATCATCGGGAAAGCCCAAGGTGCGAAGTCATGATGGATTTTTGATGGGATAATCTTGAGAGGTTGTGATTCGTTGATCTATCATAGGTCAAGTCGATGAGATTTGGGTTGTAGATGCCCTGAAAGTTACGTCGATAAGTCTATTGCGAAAAAGGGGATCGCAAAGATCTGGAAAAGGGCCCAGGAGAGGTTTCCTATGGAGAAAACATGATGTCGAGAGCTAGAGGATGAGAGGACCATAGATCTATTGGTGTGCATGTCGATGGCTTTAGAACCATTGGATTGGGAACAATCCATCCCAATGATGAAAACTTAGATGAAGAGTGGTGATGATAAATGTTGTGCAACTGCGGGTTCTAAGTGATACATAACCATTAGATGTGATGATCTGAGGACCGTTGGATTTGTTGGAGGAATTCCATCAAGGAGGAATGATGAGGAAGTCTCATGATCACTTGAAGTAGGTGCATTCCAATGGTAGAATATATTGAGTGGATAGGAACCATCAACCTGTGGAAGAGGTGTTCCAATATAACCACAGTTATAGATTTGTTGAGGACCCCACCTGCCAACGTGTCACATGGAGGATGGGTGAGGAATTAGCCTTCATGTAGTCGAGGTGTCGATTTGATTGAGGTTGTTGATTTCATAACTTGAAGACCATTGGATCGGTTGGGATATGTCCATCAGAGAGGTAAAATCAGGATTGAAATGTGGGAAAGGTAACCCGCTTTCCCTTATGGGTAGAGAACCTGATTCTATTAGGGAAGGGGTGGAACCAAATGAAAACAAATAAACACTTCTATAGATAATCGAAGAGGAACCAAAAAATTCAAAGACATAGTTGGTGTCTACAGAAATCATTACAACACTTAAGAAAAACATAATGTGATCCGAACATCACAATGCATATTTGATCTCTTTATTTCCATGATCTACATGATGATAATGATCCAAGGGGTCTTCTTTTTATAGCCTCGATATCTAACCAACTTCCATAGAATCTAGAAGATCTTGTCTGAATATAGCCATTGGTTGTTAGAGTTGAGTTCGTCGAATCCATGTTGTCGAGTCGGTTCGACGAGGATGATTGACTAGACCACCTATGTTTCCAACTCTTAGTTTATTGTTGGGCTGGTCGATCCACAACCCAATTATCTTCAACTGCCTAACTGACATGCATGTCGACTACTTGACCAATTGATGTTGTGTGATGGTCGATTTCTCGACTGATTGTATCCAGATGTAGGTCGACTGTCGAACTAACGAAATCTAGTAGATGTGTGATGAACCATCAATGCTTGATGTTCCAACACCCCCCCATTAAAACATGTCTTTGGAGATTCAGTGTTGGCACCCAAATTTTTGGGTAAAGATCATGTGTGTGCACAAACAAGTTATGTGTTCCTATTCCAGTTTTGTGCACACTCAAGTAACTTCGTGATGGGTGACAAGAGGCGTTCATGCCGGTTCAAGTTTTGCTAATGTGAATTAGTACAAGTTCTGCCAATGTGCGTCAGTCCAATTTTTGTGATCTGCTCCAGAAACTAAGAAGATATCACATGCATGGTGGAATCAAGAAAAGAATATTTGATAAATATTTCCAAATGATTACTTCAAGTAGCACGAGAGATCGTGAAGCAGTAATAAGATAACCTAGAAAGGTAGTTAAGTTTTCCATGACTCCAAAGAGGCTATGTGGAATGCATGCAGGTGATATAAGCGTGTGGAACTGGAAGTCAGAGGAGTGAGTGGGGAAAAACTTAAAGTGACAGAGCAACAGAGTCAAGAAGCAGACAAAAGGGAGCAACGACGACATAAAGGGGGTTGTTGATATTATGGCTTTTATGGGTATTTTTGTTGGTAGTCAATGTCCTTGATCTTTATCTGAGCCTATTTTTTGTAATGTCTCTGGTTGTGATTTTGGGTTTTTCATATTTGCAAATTCTGAAGAAATTGCATGGAGATATGTAATGTAATATTGGGAAAATGTATAAGAGAGAAGGGGTCTATTGTTGTCAATTGATGAGTTTCTTAATATATGTATGTGAATGGTTGAATGAAGATAATAAATTTGTGGTGATTTTGAACTTATGATGTATTGATCATGTGTCAATTGAATGTGTGTGCTATTGTTATATATTGTTAGTTGTTAAGTAGTTTGAAATGGATTATCCGAGTGAAAACCTAGATGGATTTATGTGTAATTAGTGCTTCATCACTAACACAAGACCAGATGGTCTCTGTGATTCTCATGGCATCTCGAGTGAGACCTTCCTCAGTCTTTGGATAAGGATTGATATGTCGACACCTTATGGTTTTTGTTGGTCAACTCTATATGAAACCTAGGTATTCAACCCCCCCAACATCAAGAAGGACGTGTGCAAGCGTAGAATGACCCAAAAAATGGTTCCATTGTTGGGACCTGAAGGTTTTGTATAGAATGATGAAGTAAACGAATGGGGTGGTATCCATCTCGAGAAGAAATTCATGATTGGTCGAATGCAAAGGAAGATTAGTTTGCTCGGTGGGAAACCCAAGGTTTAAATACCAATGTGAAGTGATGGAAGGACAGGTATATCTACACTGATATGCATGGAATTTTATTTGTTGAATTTCCATGTTTATTGTATGAATGGTTGAAGAGGAAGAATGCTACTAATACTTCTTTGAGGTTGCAAGAACCATTGGTTTGGGATTAATTCATGATTGATAGGCTGAAGGAAGTGGATAAAAAGTGGACTTGAGCCATTGATTTCTAGTTTTCGCGGGTGAAGGAAGGGTATATAATAGAGTTTTTTGTCGAGTATACCGATTCTTTCAGCGAGGATGAGATAAAGTTCATGCAAGGTCTTGGGAAAAGGAGTCTAGAATAAATCCCACTCTGGATAAAGATGTTGTTCATGGAGAAGGGGATGATGCACATGGATCCCAACATAATGGCTAAGCAAACTCCCTTGGCATTGGGGGGGGATGAAAAGATGGGTGAAAAGTGAGAGAGGAGATGGATCAGCTGAGAAGGATTCAATTTTTTTTAAGATGAGATGAGGAGTAGCATGAACCTAGAAGAGAAGAGGAGAGAGAGAGAGCCAAAATATATGCAAGGAGAGTTGAGTCAAGGAGGAGATAAGAACAAAGAAGTGGAAGGAATATAGCAAGGGGTTCACGACGAGGGGCCATGCCTAGCATGAAGAGTAAGGATACCACACCAGGAGGAAGTGTGTGAGAGTGTGTTGTGCCAGGGAGGAGAAAAGATGAAGATAGGTCAGTGAAGAGGTACGATGTTGAGAGTAGAGTATCCAGTGGAGATACTACTAGTAGTGGTAGTAGGGGCCCAGAAGACGAATTCAAAACCCCTTGGCTATTGTGGAGTGTTGCAATTTCGAAGGAAGATGAGGTGAAAAGGTAGGATAGGACGATGAAGGAACCCCTTGTGGTGGGGGAGAAGAGTTAACAATATTGTATGGTCTAACGCAACTATAGGTAGAAAAATATCTGGGTTCCCTCACAAGAAATGTTAGAAGAACATGGAGTTATCCCCCCTTTGAACCACACCCCTTGGGAATATGTAGCCAAGAATAAAGAAAAATAGATGAAGAAGAAATCAAAGTAGGAGAAAAAAGAAGAGAAGTGACAAGTGAAGAAGAAGATGAAGTTAGTGCTACTTCACCAAGAAGAGTATCGGTACCAAGATCCCCGATACCCTATAGTTAGTTTGGAGGACATAGCTTGGTATTGAGGATGGTGAAATAGGGTAGTGCCCTAAGGTTAATCATGTTCCATGGGATGAGTAGAGATGGCACAAAGAAACATTGGTTCACATGTGAGGTGATATGGTCTATGAAGAGGATCACAGATGAGGCATCAAAGATTGCATAGTTGGAGACCACGTTCATGGATAGAGCCATGACGTGGTATATGAAGTATAAGGCCATTGCACCAGTGGAACATACAAGGTCCTTGATGGATATTAAGAGAGATATTCTTAAGGAATTTCAAAATCCTAAGTCATAATCTCAATGCATTATATAGATTAAGAAGATTAAGTAGAAAACGAGAGAAATCATGTGGGATTATGACCAATGGTTCAATATTTTGCTAGATAGGATGACGTTCTAGATTAAGGACATGCAACAAAGAGAATGGTTCATTGTGGGATCACTTCCCCATATCCGAGTCCCACTTATCCAACATGAGGAGAATACTTAGGAAAAAGCAGTGGATATTGCGATGTGCCTGAAGGCTACACTAGGAGGAGGAGATACATCAACAAGTTTGGAACAAGTACAATATCAATTGGTCAACCCGACAATGCAATTGCAATATATGGAAAAGGAAAAGGGCATGCAAAAGCATGTATGGTGCACAACATGCATGTCAGAGGGGAATCGTAGATATGAATGTCCCACACTTGGAAACTATATGGAAATGGGTGTGCTGAGTCCATTTTCAATTGGATTTTAGACAAAGTGGTGAGAAATTTGCAGTCAGTGGGGCCATATACCACCCCAATGCCTAACACTATATAAATATCAGAAATATACATCATATTCCATTCTATGAAGTTTGCAAGTCTATGGGACACGATGTGAACAACTACTGGTCACTCCAGCTAATGTAAGACCATAACCATGATGTATTTCAGGTTCAAGATCAGGAACAAAAGGGTGGTGACCGTGGTGGTGTTGAGAGAGGTCGAAATCAAGAAGGTCCTAGAGGTAGATATGGACATGGTCATGGATGAGGATATGGAGGAGGGGAGGGGGTAGACCCCCCACTTGTTTTAATTGTGGTGAGATAAGCCATGCGTCAATATTTTGTACCAAACTGCATGCTCTTTGTGGGTACTACTATATCCCAAAGAATGTTACAAAGGATTGTCCCAACTTGTTGAAGAAGTGGGAAGAGAATAAGGCACATTGAAACATGGTGACTGTAGAGCCACATGGGAATCAAAAAAAGGATGATGAAGTTGATGTATGAGTGATAACCCGACGCAGAGCAAAGACGGGGACATATTTTGAGCATGGTGAAAGTTCATGTTAAAGGACGGAGGGGAAGATAAGGAAGGCGGCGCAACCCCCTCCTAAGTTTAATGTTTCTTAGTTGAAGCAATTTATGAATGACACATAGAGGGACATAGAGGAAGAAAGGATGCGAGAAGAATTGTAGTGCACGACATAAATGTTTCTTGAAGGGACATGGATCCATGAGGAAGTACATAGAGGTTGTTGGAAGAGGCTCGTGCCCACGAAGGATTGCAGTGTGTTTCATAGAGGTATTTGGATGAAGCTCATGTGCATGAGAAAGTACAACATGGTATGTAGATGTCACTGGAAGAAGCACATAGATAAGAGGATTTGTGACACGCCAAACATAGTGAAATAAAGGAACATGTATAGGAAGAGATGAAGCACATGGTGGAAGAAGAAGCACTACATGACTTGGGCTGAGAAACATAAACTGAATACAAAGTAACTTCTTTCATTGTTGTTTAAGATTGTTAAGAGATCCTAGCATTGCATGAAATTTGACACATATGTTAGAAACCTACATGGGGGAAGAAGGGACATATAAAGCTACATTATCCCCCATACCAAAAAAGGGATCTGTGCTAGGTTAGTAAGCAGAAGCACACTGGAAGAGAGTTCAAGATGACAACTGAACTCAATAGTTATGAAATGGATGGGGTCATGCTAGATATGGTTTCTAACGTGAACATCTTGCCAAAAAAGTCACGGTATTTGATGGGTAAAATGAAATTGGCTTGGTCTCCCATTCAACCGCGGTTAGAAAATCAGTACATAATCTATCCTATAGGTCGAGTGGATCAAGTCGAAGTGAACATAGAAGGGGTGAAGATGAATGTTGATTTTGAAGTGATAGATATCATGGATGATTTTGATCCCTACCCTTCCCTACATGGAATTGATTGGGACTTCGACAACAATGTTGCGTTGAATCTGAAGAAGCAACATATGTCATTTGAGACCAACATCCTGCACGTAAATTCGCCTTTGGATCTTAATGAAGTGGATATATACAATGAGTTGGTAGATGAGGATGCACAATGTGTGCACAAATATATTTTATTGAAAATATCTACAAGATCATGGGGCGTAAGGAATATTATATCAATCCCATAGTGGATGGAGAACTAAGTTGGAGGAGCATGAATTCATATGACACTGATTCAAATGATTCTATGGAGAGGTGGAAGACTAAACTTTATGAATTCTCGACAAGGAGATGTGCATGTATTACCACCGAAGTGCGTGAACAAGCATTTTGGTCATATCAATTTTGTTAGCGCATATCCTTGTAGGGGGGATGTTTTCCTTGGATTTGGCCTCTAAATGACAAAATGCAAAGAAAGGGGCTTAAAAAATCCACTTCATGTGCTTTAGCCTAACTCCACCAGGGTTGATGTGATGGTTTGGCACGATGTTTTATGGGGCACATGGATCTGAGTGGTCGATCTTGGGGTGCTCAGATCTACGATGCTCAACCCAAGTCAGACCCCCCTCGACATTCTGCTTTTAATGAAGGGGGGGGGTTCGAGCAAGTGGTTTCCCAGTGTGGGCCCCCCACTAACGTGGTGCCTCCTCATGAACTCAAACCCCCCCCCGCTCAATCCTGCTTACCACTACCCCCCCCTCTGAGCAAACATATTATCGCTCACCCTTACCGCCTCCCGCTCTCCCGACACCTGTTTCCCACTCAACCTCCCTCCTATGCCTGTCACATCTCCCACTCCCGCTACCCCTCTCGCTTCTCGACACCTGCCTTCCTCCCCGCATATCACCTGTCCCCCATCCTAGTGTCGCCACACATTTTCCCTCTACCCCCGCAGCTTCTTCCCAGCCTCCGTGTCTCCTTCACCTGGCCATCATTCACCTAGTAGCCTGCTAGTCGTGCCCATCACCTTATCCTCATCAGCTCCATCCATGTTCGCCCGCATGTCTCCCATGCAAGCATCCAATGAAGCTCCAGGTGGAAAAGGAGAGGCTTCCATGTCTTCCAAGTGCAAAGTGGGCTTGCGGCTGTCTAGATCTCGATGAAGTAGTTATGAAAGACATGAAGGTGGTTGAAACATCGTCTCCCCCATGAATGGAAAATCAGAATAGTCTGATCGTGAAGGAAGTCTGTCAGCCCAGACAGTCTGAGGTTGCGTCTGAAAATAAAGATGCATGAGCAGTTTGACTAAAGAGACACAAAGGGGCCAACAAAGCCTAGATTGTGTCTAATTGAGAAGACACAACACCATGGAAGCTTGAGCATGCCTCTGTTGTTGCTTACAAAATTTTTGAGTATATGTATGGAGTTCTTTTATTTGGTAATGGTCTTTGGTCGAGCAAAGCTCCCATATGTAATGTTTGTTCTGCGAGAGTTGTTCTTTGGTTATGTAATCAATTTGAGACTTTCATGTTAATAGAATTCAGCTTCCCTCTTTTTCATTTTGTCTATAAAAGTTGTTTAAAACACCCGGGCATGGATGATCCAGTTGAGGATCATTATGCTGTTGTAATGGAGGTTTGATTATAGCAGTATCATGGCCAATTTTTATCATTTCCATGTGTTATCTTTTCCTTCTCACATTTAATGGATCGGGCATGGAATATCCAGTCGAGTTGTTGTAGTTGCAGGATGACGGAGGTTTGATCATTCTGTAACTGTAAATATGTCATTTGGGCATATTTCAGTGTTTGAGCTTGAGCTCAAGAATGATCCTGAGTTCGGGTCTCTCTTCTCAGAGCTGCTGGAAGGCCTGATGCCCATAACAATCTCCTTCATCTTTCTCACTAAGTATTTCCTCTGCTCTCACTTTAACTCAATTTCTTGACTGAAGTTAATGTGGCCCTCACGTCCCTGTGCATTTCCTGTTCGATTCTGTGTTGAACATCATTAAGATTCTAAGTTTTTTCCATTGACCTCCATCCATATAAACTAACATCTACCATATAAATATGATGGGTATCGGGCTTGCATTTTCTTCAATCTGAAGGTGACTTCTGGTGATAACATATCTGGTGTCGTTGTTGGGGAACAAATTGAAGACCTTTTCTTGGGTAGAATGACAACGAACTTCTGATTCTGAAGGTGCATTAGATATCAAAACCTTTGAAGATTGCGCTTGCACCTGGAGACTCCACTGTGGCGACTCCACTGTTTCAGTGCAGTTGCTTCTAGCTACACCTAAATCTCCTTGGGAGAACACAACGATCAGATCTGGTCTTTGATGGTGAACAAAGACCAAACACACTCATTCTGCACATCATTCACTTGGTGACTCCATGGTTGAAGAATTGATTGGTGACTCCACTGATTCAAAATGGAAAAAATCTTGGCTTGAAGTTTTGCTCCCTTCAATTTTCTATTGTTCCTGGTTTTTCTAATGTTGTCCCTACTATGGATGAATGGGGTGATTATTTGCCCATATTTAGAGAGCGTAAAGAGGACAACCCTGCTCAACATCTCAGTGAGTTTCATGAACTCACGCACCAGTGGGAGATACATCATGAGGATGTATTAATGAAGATGTTCAAGGTCTCATCAGCAGGGGATGCTCATGAATGGTACCACTCCTTACCCTTGGCTAGCATATCCTCACTGGGATAATTTCATGCATTCTTCAATAGGCACTGTCAAAAGTTTTATTCCTCTAAGTTTATTTGTCATAATTGTTGTGAGGAATATGAAGACAATGATCAAGATATGGCTAGTTCTAATGAAATATGTAAGGATGAAGACCATGAGGAGGAAGAATATGCTTTGGGTGAGCTAATGGAACTGGTAAAATCTCTCTCTCTACCAAAATAGAAAGGTTGGAATCTGAACAAAGAACAGAGGATTCTCCAGTCCTTGAGACAGATGTTCTTGACAGTCCTACAGATGGTGATAGTATTGAAGATTTCATAACTGTAGAGGCCTTACATTCTACTCCTGATGTGCTTGTTGTCTCAGATTTAAATGAAGAAATAATGGTGTATTCAAATGAAGAGCAACAATTCCCTACATCACATTTTGATGACTCGGGGAGTAGACAGCTTGTGTATGACATCTATGAATCAGATTATGAGGTGGATTTGAAAGATTCCCAAGAAAATACTATAGAGTCTTATCCTCTGTTCACTAATGAAAAACATTGTGAGGAAATCAGCCATCCTGGACCTGCAGAAGACACCAAGCAACAATTTGAAGAGCAGAGCTTTCCCACGGTTCCTGTTTATGACGATTATGAATCTGACCCTTGGGAGAGCCATGAAGAAGAAGAGGAGCAGCTGAAGGTGCAATTTATAGCCTTCTTAGAACCTGTCAGCGAGCAACCACCTCTTGGGATCAGTCAGCCTACATCAACCTTTCACCCATCTGCACTTGCTAGAGACTTTCAGACTGGTGTCAACAGATGCAAGACAGAGCATGTTTTCTGTCACCAACCCAATGGATTTTTCCACTCATTCTATGAGCCTATCAGCAAGTACATGGAGTGGAATTTCCTTCATGTCTTGGAGCCGTCCAACTTTATATCAACTTCAACCTTTGGAGAGAATCTCAAGGATGTAACCGTTCTTCTGTCACAATTGCATTATCGTCTATTGATCACCGACATAATAAATGGTATTCCGGTTAGGAATCTACTTGAATGGCTATGGTGGAAGTTTTCTGTAACATACCCACTAACTAAATCACATTTTTTCGGACCTCTATCAGACTCAAACCCTTAAATAACCATGGAGACCCAACACCAACTGGCTCTTTCTTTCTTCTTTTCCGTTCTCATGCGATCGCGGATCATGATCATGGTTCAAGTTGAACGTAGTGCCTATTTGGATTCCGTGCCTCAGCGCTACAGTGTTGTCTAAACGTTCGACACTACAACCACCGAACCCTGACAGGGCTAGCGACCGACTAATGAGGTTAAATCCCGACTGGTTCAACAATTGGCCAATAGGAACAAATCTCAACAGGAGTAGAGAACCGCCAATGAGAACAAGCCCCGTCGCGCATTTAGGTGTAATATAGGTGGCGAGAGGGAAACGCGACACGGTGGTCATCATGACAGGGAGGGGTCCCACTTCACACGCCACACTATTCCGGACCCCCACCCCCCTCGTTAAAGGTAGAATGGCAAGGTGGGTCCGGAATCCACTGGGAAGCCGTTGATCACGGTGAGTAAATCTCGACCGTTCGAGAGTTGCACGTCCAATTCCGGACCCCCCCCCCCTACCGCTAAAGGCATAATAGTAAGGGGGCTCCGGAATGGAACCTCAGTTGTAGATCTGGATGGGTGGAATTTGGCCGTCCATATCTGCTCGCCGCTTATCTTAAAGCATATCCGCGTCGTGGCTTAAGTCAACGTCTTGTTTCCACATCTAACGGTCAGGACAGACTCAGAGATCCTCCGAAAGAATCTCTCCCATCCACTGGGGTTTTGACACTCATGATGTCCCAACATATTGGTTCACCGATCCCCAAATATCGATACGCTCCTCTGCTGCCTTAGCCTCCCGGGCTAAGTCTTTAATCCACGTGACCTCTATCTCACAAGACCACAACCTTGTCCCTCATCGGGGTTTCAGGGTTTTCAATGCCAAAGTGCATATGTCCAAAGAATTCTCGATTCCACGAATCCCGACTCTCCGGTTTGTTGATAGCTGGCCCCTCATGGTGGCGCTATCCTCCTTCTCTGATGTGCAGACAGCTAGCCCCCACTCATCGGGATTTCGCGTTTTACGATTTCAAAGGGCACCGATAACTTGTCACCGGGATCTCCGATATCCCGATGAGACAAACTCTGATGGACAACCTCCTCGTCGGGAATTTCCCCGATGGCCTGGATCTCTGCCGCGCGTCCCCATAAGTGGACGGTCCTGATCCAATCTCGCGCTTTCGCGACTTCTGGTACTTCGGAATTCATGCCTTCCAAACCCCCGATATGCCGATGGGCTCACAATCTCGCCACGTGTGATCACGAACGGGCGGCTCTGATCTCGTCAGGATTTCGAGACTTGTGATGTCCCATCTCCTTCGACCTCAGGAATTCTGATTTCCCGATGCCAAATATCTCGACTCTCTACGGTTTTCTGACACGCGTCCCAACCGGATGGACGGTCCAGATGAACTCTCGGGGTTCGCAACTTATAGTGTCCCAATTCCCTCGACCTCAGGATATCCGATATACCGATGGCCAATATCCCGACTCTTTCCGGATCTCTGACACCTATCCTAAAGGGGGACGGTTCAGGTTAACCCTCGGGCTTCGCCAAACGCCAACCCAAAGGGCACTTACCGGTCCAATCCGATGGCTGACGAGATTTCTGATGAGATCCAACGGCTCAGATTGCCCCACCTTGTGCATTCCTCCACTACTTCGTGGATGTGGAGAGATCCATGGTCCAAATGTTCTCCTGGGTCTTGGGATCTACGATCCCGATTTCCTCGTTGTTCACGAAGATAGAGGAAAAAGAGTAAAGGGTGTAATGCTCTCACTACTTCCGTCAATCTGATGGTCGTGAATGACCATGGGTCTTCCGACAAGATCTCATCCTTCGAATCGTTACTTACCCCTACACTGCTACTTTGGAATTCTAAGAGGGTCATTCCTCCTCATATAGGGTTAATAAGACTTGTGCGTTCAAGCCCCTTTTCTGGGTTCTTGGTGAACCTTTCTAAGGAGGGAAGGTCTCTGCGACGAGATCTACTCCGGGCATCCCTGGAAACGGGTAAGGGAAAGCAACATCCCTAGAACGGGCTGGGAGCCTAACTTATCTCAACCTAGGCATAAATAAAATTGCTTTGTCCACGTACGTCATGTGTGTTTTCCTCGGTTATGAGCATATATCTATCCATTCTTATCAAACACTGCACAAACATTCTTACACAGAAATCATTCACAATTTCACAGTTCTATGAGCATATATATATATATATATATATATATATATATATATATCAGTCTATGAATTTCAAGATGCAATATGTAAAACACTTATCAGAAATAACACCGGAAGTGGGTGCGAATACTGAGAGGGGTGCTCGTTTCCACCCAACCGTAGGCTCAGCGACTCCCAACAGATTTACCATTAGCCACCCCCGAGCTGAGACCACGATGCTCTGAGACTGTGTCTCTCTGTCTGCAAGTGACCAGGAGCGAAGGTTGCAATCCTTCCTCTCTGCTATCACTCACTCTGTGTAATGCCAGAGTTCCCCTCGTGTCTCCCTCTTAATCGCTTCTACCATACGCCTTATCCTCTTGTGAGGTTGTGTGTGGTACGATTACCCTCGCGCCGATCAGGCCTGACGAATCTACGGATGGGCGGTTCACCATCCCATCCCTCATCAAGCCATCCGCCTACCAGCCTGCGAGACATTGAATTTCAGGGCCATCGAGCCGCTTTTGGTTCTCCAGGCCAGTGGAGTCCAGATACGGTATTTAATTCTTGGTGGAAGTTAACGCCACCTTTTCAGGTGCCTTCCACCGCCATCGTGGTCTCTTTTTCTGCACATCCCCTCATCAACAGTCCTGTAATAAATTCAGAATGCTATTCACATTCATTGACCTCTTCCTCAAGGTCCATTTACATCACATATTCACATTTATGAGTTTGCCATAGTTCTTGGCCAATCCAGTTATATTTACAAATTGGGGGAAACAGGGTGTTACAATTCCCTCCCCCTTAAAAGGAACATCGTCCTCAATGTTCTTATCTACTAGCATGAATTGCATGTACAGAAGTAAACAAAATCGGATATGCCAGTTTCATGGCATCTTCCATCTCCCATGTAGCCTCATTTGGGCCAAAATGTTTCCACTGCACCTTGACCTGTGCAATGGTTCTGTTCCAGAGCCGGGTTTCCTTTCTGTCCAATATGCATTGGAGTTCTGGTAGAAATTCTCCCTCTGGTTCCACCTGGATCACAAAACAGTCAATTATATGATTAGCATCATGTACATATTTCTTCAGTAATGAAACATGGAAAACATTATGTGCTTTTACTGTGGGAGGAAGTGTTAGCCGATAGGCTACAGGTCCCACTCTGTCTAGAACTTCAAAGGGTCCACAATACCAGGGTGCCAGTTTGGCATAGGTTCCCATTTTGAGGGAACTCCTTTTGGGATTGATTCTGAGATATACATGGTCTCCCATTTTGAACTCTCTTGGAGTTCTCTTTTGATCAGCATAACTTTTCTGTCAGTTCTGAGCAACCTTCAGATTTTGTTTAATCTGAGTCACTTGCTGTTCAATTTCTTTCAACATATCGGGTCCAATAGAAATCCTATTTACAGGGTTACTCCAGCTGACTGGAGTATTACACGGCCTACCATAGAGGACCTCGAAGGGACTCATCTTTAAGGATGCTTGGTAGCCATTTTTGTAGGCAAATTCTACCAATGGCAGGTAGTCTTCCCATTTCCTGGGTTGATGCATCACATGCATCCTTAACATATCCTCCAATATTTGATTCACTCTTTCTGTTTGTCTGTCGGTTTGAGGGTGATAGGCGGTACTAAACAACAATTTGGTCTCTAAACCCACCATCAGTGATTTCCAGAATTTGGAAGTGAATTTTGTGTCTCTGTCAGATATTATCTCTCTCGGCATGCCGTGCAGTCGGAACACCTCTTTCATGAATACCTGTGCGATATCTATCGCCTTGTAGGTCAATTTGACGGGGAGGAAATGAGTGGACTTGCTCAGTTTATCCACCACCACCATAATGGCATAATTCTGTTTGGTTGAAGTTGGTAATCCGGTGATAAAATCCATGGAGATAGTTTCCCATTTCCATTTTGGGATGGGTAAAGGGTGTAGTAGTCTGGCGGGGTGTTGATGTTCCACTTTAACCTGTTGGAATTCTATGCATTGGGCCAAATATTTGGCTATGTCCTTTTTCAATCTAGGCCAATAAAATTGTTTTCGGGTGGCAGGAATCATTTTCTGGTATCCTGGGTGACCAGTGTAGGGTTTTTTGTGTAATTCATCCATGATGAACCTCTTCAAGTCGTCACAATTGGGGATGTATAGTCTATCTCTGTAAGTGAGCAGGCCTCCTTCGGTCATCTGATAGCCTTCATATTTTGCTCCAGCGGGTTCTTACTGTAGGTACAGGGTCACATTTCAGACGAAGGGATCTGTTTCTTGTGCCTCTCTGACTCTGTTCTTGACATCTGTCTCGCAGGTACTCACCGCTGCTAGGTGAATTGTTCTCATGCTTCTGCTAAGGGCATCGGCCACCCTATTCTCTTTCCCTTTAATGTGTTTGATTTCAAAATCAAATTCGCTAAGGAGGTCCATCCATCTAGCTTGTTTAGCGTTGAGCTTGGGTTGATCAAACAAATACTGTAATCCACAGTGGTCTGTCATAAGCACAAACTTCCTTCCCAAGAGGTAATGCCTCCACATTTTTAAGGCATGTACTATGGAAGCCAGTTCTAGATCATGAGTCACATAGTCGACCTCGTGTTTATTCAATTTTCGGGATTCGTAACAGATCACCTTTCTTGCCTGCATAAGGACTCCCCCCAGCCCTTCCTTACAGGAATCCGTGCATACAAGGAAGTCATCTTCTGGGTCAACAACTTTTAACACAGGTGCATGGGTTAGTAGATATTTCAAGGTTTGAAATCTTTCTTCACATTGATGTGTCCACAGAAATTTTGTTCCCTTCTTCTGGAGGGCAGTGATTGGACAACCAATCCTGGAGAAATCTTTTATAAATCTTCTATAATATCCTGCCAATCCCATAAAGGATATGATGTCTGAGACATCCTTTGGGGTAGGCCATTCCATGATAGACCTGATCTTGTCAGGATCTACTGCTACCCCTTCCTTGGACAGAACATGTCCCAAGTAGCGTATTTGCTTCTGAAAGAAGTCACATTTGTTGAATTTAGCATAGAGTTGATGCTCTCTTAGCTCTTGCAACACAAGTCTAAGATGTTCTTCATGTTCTTCTCTATTCTTAGAGTATATTAATATGTCATCAATGAAAACTAGTACAAATTTATCTAAAAATTTACTGAGTACATTCTTCATTAAGCACATGAAAGTGGCGGGGGCATTGGTTAACCCAAATGGCACTACCACAAACTCATAGTGACCATACCGTGTCTGGAAAGCGGTTTTGTGGATATCTTCACCCTTGATTCAGACTTGATGGTATCCCAACCTCAAGTCAATCTTTGAGAAAACAGACGCACCTCCCAACTGATCGAATAGATCATTGATCATGGGCAACGGGTACTTGTTCTTTATGGTTACTTTATTAAGTTGTCTATAATCTATACACAGTCTAAGGGTGTCGTCCTTCTTTTTCAAAAACAGGACTGGTGCTCCCCATGGGGACACGCTGGGTCGAATATAACCCTTATCCATCATTTCTTTCAATTGTAACTTGAGTTCTACTAACTCAGGTGTGCTCATTCGGTAAGGTGTCCTGGACACTGGTATCGCTCCTGGTGCGAATTCTATCGAGAAGTCAATGTCTCTTCTTAGAGGTAGACCGGGTACCTCTTCTGGAAACACATCTCTGTATTCTCTTAGGATAGGGTGGTCATCAGGGCTGGGTTTAGCGCCTTCGATTGTTTTTAGCACCTGTATTGCATATAGGGGACATCCCTTTCGGCAATACTTTCTCATTTGTAGGGCTTATATTTGCCTCACCGAGACCGATTTTCGGATCCCTTGGAGGGTTATCCTCTTTCCTTCTTTGCTCACACATTCCAAGGTTTTATGGTAACAATCCAATTTGGCTTTATGGGCAGCCAGCCAGTCCATACCAATCAACAGGTCGTATGACCCCAGGGGTAATACATTAAGGGTTACTTGGGTGGGGAATTTACCCAACATTAACTGGCAGGTTGGTATGGCCTCTACCACCTTTCTTTTGGTGCCAGTGGCTAACTGTACTAACCATGGCTTAGTTTGTTTTCGTGGCTATAGCTTAGACTTATCAACAACTCTAGGGGATATATAACTCAAATTTGAACCAGGGTCAATCAAAACAGACACCAGATGGTTGAAAATCATACCTTATATTTCCACCACTGAAGCTTGGTGGTCAGCTTGGTTATTATCCAAGGCTGCATAGATCTGCGGCACACTCCTTTCCACATCATTGATCGTGGTAGCTTCCTGCATGTTATAAATTTTCTGACTGTTCTGTTGTCGGTGTGGACAGTCTCTCAGGAGATGCTCTTCTTCGCAACCCCAACATTTCAGAGGTTCTTTCTTTGGGTTATTAGTCTTTACTGGTATAGGTTCAGAATTTCTATTTCCGTCCACCGAGGGAAATTTCTGCTGGAGTACACTTCAGGTGGGAAAGTTCATTATGTGGTTCTTCTTGTAGTTTTTAAATCTCGAGGATCTGATCCCCTTTTTCTGAAGTCTCGAACCACTCTTCTATTTCCAGTCTCCACGAGACTCTGCCCGATGTCCATATTGTTCATGACAATATGTTGCCTTTCTTATAGTGTCTTCTAGGGTCCTTGGCTCGTCAAATTCAATTCGGTTCCAGTATTCCTTGGGTAGCCCACTGATGAAGCATTGTGCCTTCGCCTTCTCTGCTTTGATGTAGGGTACATATCTCAGTAAGTCAAGGAATTTGTTGACATACTCCTCCATAGTAAGTTGTCCCAGTTTGAGTTCGTAAAACTCTTCAGCCTTCTCATCGAAATACCTTTCCGACAAATACTTCTTCCGGAAGTACTTCTCAAACTGTTTCCAAGACAGGTCCTCCTCGTAGACCCCTTTCATATTCTTAAGGTCTTCCCACCAGATGGAAGCCTTTCCGTTCAGATTGAAAGTGGCCACTCGAGCCTTCAAGTTCTCTGAGAAATCATGGACTCTGAAATATTTCTTCAGTCCAAGTAGCCAAGCCTCAGCTTCATCTCCCTTCTTTATCTCGCCATCGAAGGAGGGAGGTTTGGCCTTTTTGAATTCCTCAAATTTATGACTCTTGGAAGTCTTTTGATTCTTCTGTTTCTTTTGAGAATAGGAACTGGTCCTGCTGCTGGAAGAGCCTTTTGAATCACCATCTTCCTTCTCAGTGGAATCGTCTGGCACTGGTCCTTTACCTCTGGGGTGGACCTTTCTGGATGTGCTTCTCTCAGTGTGGCCATTGAAACGACCACGATTCTTCATCTTAGGTTCATGCTGCATTTTCCGCTATAGGTCGGATAAGCTCTGCAGCAGAACTGCATTAATTTCGGTTTGCTTTTCTTGTTCTTTCATCATCCTTTCATTATCGGCCTTGCAGCTTTGCAATTCGACCATGAGACTCCTCACAGTGTCAGCTAGGTCTGGAGAGGTTCCTATTGCTCTTCTTTCATCAGACTCTTCATCTCTGTTGTGGGAGCCTTTTCCCACCTCTTGGTGAGTCACCATACTCTGCGTTTGTAGATTCCCGCAGTTGATCGTCCGCTTGAGTGAAAACACAAACGCTGGCTGTTAGTCAAGAGTTAAATTCATTTTTATAAATTGCGCATAAATTCATAACTTCTTTCACTTGCATACACAGTCGGGTTCTCGTTTTCCAAGTTTTTAATCCTGGACAAGGGAGTTAAGTCAGGGAGTTACTCCTCATAGGAGTTCTTCGAGCGAGGTTTATGCGCAACTCGTGCATGGGCCCAATCAGGCCGAGTGTTGTAACTAGGCTTTGATACCACTTTGTAACATACCCACTAACTAAATCACATTTTTCCGGACCTCTGTCGGACTCGAACCCTTAAATAACCATGGAGACCCAACGCCAACTGGCTCTTTCTTTCTTCTTTTCCGTTCTCATGCGATCGTTGATCATGATCATGGTTCAAGTTGAATGTAGTGCCTATTTGGATTCCGTTCCTTGGCGCTACAGTGTTGTCTAAACGTTCGGTACTACAACCACCGAACCCTGACAGGGCTAGCGACCGACTAATGAGGTTAAATCCCGACCGGTTCAACAATTGGCCAATAGGAACAAATATCAACAGGAGTAGAGAACCGCCAATGAAAACAAGCCCCGTCGCACGTTTAGGTGTAATACAGGTGGCGAGAGGGAAACACGACATGGTGGTCGTCATGATAGGGAGGGGTCCCACTTCATACGCCATGCTATTCCGGACCCCCCCCCCCCCCTCGTTAAAGGTAGAATGGCAAGGGGGGTCTAGAATCCACTGGGAAGCCGTTGATCACGGTGAGTAAATCTCGACCGTTCGAGAGTTGCGCATCCAATTTCGGACCCCCCCCTACCGCTAAAGGCAGAACAGTAAGGGGGCTCCAGAATGGAACCTCAGTCATAGATCTGGATGGGTGGACTCTGGACGTCCAGATCTGCTCGCCACTTATCTTCAAGCATATCCACGTCGTGGCTTAAGTCAACGTCTTGTTTCCACATCTAACGGGCGGGACAGGCTCGGAGATCCTCCAAAAGAATCTCTCCCGTCCACCAGGGTTTTGACACTCATGATGTCCCAACATTTTGGTTCACCGATCCCCAAATCTCGATACGCTCCTCTGCTGCCTTAGCCTCCCGGGCTGAGTCTTTAATCCACGTGACCTCTATCTCACAAGACCACAGCCTTGTCCCTCATCGGGGTTTCGGGGTTTTCAATGCCAAAGTGCATATGTCCACGGAATTCCTGATTTCGCGAATCCCGACTCTCCGGTTTGTTGACAGCTGGCCCCTCACGGTGGCGCTATCCTCCTTCTCTGATGTGCGGACAACTAGCCCCCACTCATCGGGATTTCACGTTTCGCGATTTCAAAGGGCACCGATAACTTGTCACCGGGATCTCTGATATACCGATGAGCCAAACTCTGATGGACGGCCTCCTCGTCGGGACTTTCCCCGATGGCCTGGATCTCTGCCACGCGTCCCCATAAGCGGACGGTCCTGATCCAATCTCGCGCTTTCGCGACATCTGGTACTTCGGAAGTCATGCCTTCCAAACCCCTGATATGCCGATGGGCTCACGATCTCGCCACGTGTCATCACGAACGGGCGGCTCTGATCTTGTCGGGATTTCGAGACTTGTGATGTCCCATCTCCTTCAACCTTAGGAACTCCGATTTCCCGATGCCGAATATCCCGACTCTCTGCAGATTTCTGACACGCATCCCAAACGGATGGACGATCCAAATGAACTCTCGGGGTTCACGAATTATAGCATCCCGATTCCCTCGACCTCAGGATCTCCGATATGCCGATGGCCAATATCCCAACTCTTTCCGGATCTCTGACACCTGTCCTAAAGGGGGACGGTTCAGGTTAACCCTCGGGCTTCGCCAAACGCCAACCCAAAGGGCACTTACCGGTCCAATCCGACGGCTGACGGGATTTCTGATGAGATCCAACGGCTCAGATTGCCCCACCTTGTGCATTCCTCCACTACTTCATGGATGTGGAGAGATCCATGGTCCAAATGTTCTCCTGGGTCTTGGGATCTACGATCCCAATTTCATCATTGTTCACGAAGATAGAGGAAAAAGGGCAAGGGGTGTAACGCTCTCACTACTTCCGTCATTATGATGGTCATGAATGACCATGGGTCTTCCGACAAGATCTCATCCGTCGAATCGTTACTTACCCCTACGCTGCTACTTTGGAATTCTAAGAGGGTCATTCCTCCTCGTACAGGGTTAATAAGACTTGTGCGTTCAAGCCCCTTTTCTGGGTTCTTGGTGAACCTTTCTAAGGAGGGAAGGTCTCTTCAACGAGATCTACTCCGGGCATCCCTGGAAACGGGTAAGGGAAAGCAACATCCCGAGAACGGGCTGGGAGCCTAACTTAGCTCAACCTAGGCATAAATAAAATTTCTTTGTCCATGTACGTCATGCGTGGTTTCCTCGGTTATGAGCATGAATCTATCCATTCTTATCAAACACTGCACAGACATTCTTACACAGAAATCATTCACAATTTCAAAGTTCTATGAGCATATACATATATATATATATATCTGTCTATGAATTTCAAGATGCAATATGTAAAACACTTATCAGAAATAACACCGGAAGTGGGTGCGACTACTGAGAGGGGTGCTCGTTTCCACCCAACCATAGGCTCAGCGACTCCCAACGGATTTACCACTAGCCACCCCCGAGCTGAGACCACGATGCTCTGAGACTGCGTCTCTCTATATACCAGTGACCAGGAGCGAAGGTTGCAATCCTTCCTCTCTGCTATCACTCACTCTGCGTAATGCCAGAGTTCCCCTTGCATCTCCCTCTTAATCGCTTCTGCCATACGCCTTATCCTCTCGCGAGGTTGCGTGTGGCACAATTACCCTCACGCTGATCAGGCCTGACGACTCTACGGATGGGCGGTTCACCATCCCATCCCTCATCAAGCCATCCACCTACCAGCCTGCGAGACATTGAATTTCAGGGCCAACGAGCTGCTTTTGGTTCTTCGGGCCAGTGGAGTCCAAATA
Source organism: Picea engelmannii (assembly GCA_009831015.1). Lineage (NCBI taxonomy): Eukaryota > Viridiplantae > Streptophyta > Pinopsida > Pinales > Pinaceae > Picea > Picea engelmannii. The sequence goes on along the minus strand of ML808941.1, from coordinate 61,091 downwards.
CGGTATTTAATTCTTGGTGGAAGTTAACGCCACCTTTTCAGGTGCCTTCCACCGCCATCGTGGTCTCTTTTTCTGCACATCCCCTCATTAGCAGTCCTGCAATAAATTCAGAATGTTATTCACATTCATTGACCTCTTCCTCAAGGTCCATTTACATCACATATTCACATTTATGAGTTTGCCATAGTTCTTGGCCAGTCCGGTTATATTTACAAATTGGGGGAAATAGGGTGTTACATTTTCTTTCACCTAGCACTGTGTAACAATCAATTAGTTTAGGACTGTACATAAATAATCTCTCATGGATCCCATGTGTGTTTTTTTTTTGTTTTTTACTTATTGACCTGTATTCCTCAGCAGAGTGTTTTGAGCTTGACTCCATAGCCCAATGCAGAAGGAGACTAGAACTATTGAATATCTTAGATCCTCACAGGGAGGAATCTATCCCCCATGGAGCCTAATGTTAGCACATATCCTTGTAGGGGGATGTTTTCCTTGGGTTTTGCCTTTAGATGACAAATGCAAAGAAAGGGGCTTAAAAAACCCACTTCATTTGATTTATCCTAAGTCCGCCAGAGTTGATGTGATGGTTTAGCGCGATGTTTTATGAGGCACATAGATCTAAGCGATCAATCTTGGCGTGCTCAGATCTACGGTGCTCAGCCCAAGTGAGACCCCTCGACATTTTGTCTTTAACGGGGGGGGGGTTCGAGAAAGTGGTTTCCCAGCGCGAGGCCCCCACTAACATGGTGAAT